>JAWNNX010000249.1:0-97218 GCA_035044505.1 Zaprionus lineosus | reverse complement strand
CACACAGACACACTCACTCACATGCAGACAAACACATGCTCTTGCCAGGCTACTATTTGGCTGTCGTCCAACAAGCGCACAACAATTTTGAGTACAGTCAGCGAAAAAGCTCATTCACGAAAATGTAAAAATGTGTTACACACCTTCCACCTTCCTGCCACCTTCCTGCCACCTTCCTGCCACCTTCCTTCCACCTTCCTTCCACCTTCCTGCCATCTTCCTACCACCTTCCTTCCACCTTCCTTCCACCTTCCTTTCACCTTCCTTCCATCTTTCTTTCACCTCCTCAAATGTAGGTGACAGCAATTAGCGTCTGGCAGTTTACCCGTTTCCCTTTTGAGCCACTAAGCACTTGACTGACTGTCGGACTTAACAGTGGAATCGCTTCGCACAAAGGAAATAAAAATATTTGCGAAAGGTTCGAAGTGTCACATTTAAATGCAACGAAATGAAGTAAATAAAAATAGTTTGCTTCCAAAATGTCATCCTGACAGCTGACACGACACTTCAGCTTACAAACTTTGGTTCCCAACTTCGAACTTTTACAGTTCTAAAGTTCGCATTTTTTCTTTTGGATCATCAGGTAGCTAAGGATTTTTGTTGGCAGTTTGTCGTTTTGGTCCTGGCAGAGATTCACTTATGTTTGTTTTTTCCTTTTTTTTTTTATAGAAAAAGATAATAAGTTTTCAATTTTGCTCAGTTCTGTTTACTGTCCTGTGTTCGATCATAGCTCTTGCGCACGTGCGCAGAGATTAACTTAACAGCTTATGTTAAGCCTCTGTTAAGTGGCGACTTTAAAGGGGCTGGCGTTCCCGCTGTAGCAGTAAAGTTTCACAACTTTCTTATAACCTACTAAAATTTAAAAAAAAAAAATTAATTATCAATTTAAAATTTATATTTTTAAATGTAAATATAAATATTTATTAATTTATTTAATTAACTTTAAAAAATCTTTTTTATTTATTTCTGTGCTGTATTACGATGAAAAACAATCCACTTAAGTCATAAAAAAATGTATACAAGGAAAATTTAGTTGTAAAGGATCTAAGTAAATTTTAATGAAATGAATGGGCGTAAAAACAACCTGTATATCCTTGCCACTCGTCCTTACAATTGTAAGTAGGAGTTGAGCTACAGTCAACCTATTCTTAGTCTTCATTTAAATGGATAAGTTAGTGTTGCGGGATAATTGAATAGAGAACTATAATAAGCTGACATCATACGCCAAAGATGACGTGCTCGAATACTGCTGCTATATCCCTTATCCTTAATGCCCTTAGCTTTCCGATCTCCCATTTGTCCCGATGCAAATGTTCGGCAGTAATAAAATTGCAAACTTGCCACAATCGTCTCTCAATGGAACAATGAGTCAATGTGTAGTGTGGCAGCTTTGGATGGCCGCTAGCATTTTTGGCGGCAAGCGCCTACGCGACAATGACTGTACACACACACACACACACACACATACATACACAGTGTCCTAGGCAGACAGATGTCTGCGCTTGGTGTTGGTCATAGCGCCCGTTTCTGGCTTGTGGCTGCTTGAAAAATCATTCATTGAGAACGCCACGCACACAAGCAGACAAATGGCTTTATATCTACATCTAGTAAACATATATATGTATATACATATATAGCTAACAATTGTATATGTATAATATGTGTGTATGTGTATATTTGTGTGTACCTCTAGTTTGTTAGTTTTCTAGTTGGCAGCCAAAGCTGATTGCACGCGTGGGCGTTTTGCGTTTTGTGCTTTGCGCTTTGTCTGTGTTGTTTTCGTATCCCAAATAGATATTTGTACTATCCAGTAAATTGTTGTAAACTACTATGACTCTATATAGTCTATCTCTCAATAGACTGAGATAGAGGAATGTGCGAGTCCGTGTGCGTATGGGTGTATGTGCGTGCTCCATTAAGTTTCATTTTATGACAGCGTCGCGAAAAACAGTAGCGGAAACAGTTGACGCAGCGTCTCCACTTTCAAAACTGGAAATTCCATGAGCGCGTGGGCGTTTTGTCAAGGCGACATTGCTTTTCCCGCACCAGCGCTCCATACGAACACACACACACACACACTCATACCCATACATACGCCAATGGGCATGAGCTGAGAGTTGAACTGCTACTCTGTATGCCCGTCGCACGTCGCTGATTTTTCTTAATGGAACTTATGCGAGTGTGAAATTTATGTTGGCAAAAATATTACTGAACTGGTGAAACTATTTTTAGTCCTTTGCGCTGACTCCTTGTGCGGCTGCAGGCTGCGGAAAGGCAACAAATAAACAAATAGTATATTATTAAAAGGCGCTGCCACCCTACGCACGTGTCGGTCCTTTCCCCATGCGGCTAGAATACTAAACTACGCGTAGTTCCACTTCCAGTTATCCTGCCATTGGCTACCACATCGATTGCAGTGCGTAGGGAGGATGTTTTAGCCGGAATCCGCATCATTGGCAACGTCATTTGGAATTCATTTGTGTTTGTGTATGTCGCGATGTGAAATTGTTTACGTATTTATTGGTCTCTACGCTTTCTGTAGCTAATTATTTCATCATCAGTTCATTCTTATTTCAAATCTATCATGTGAATGTTCGAAAGGATGTAGATGCCTTGATTTAATTAAAAAAAATTACAAGCTCATTATTTTATTGAACATATCTTTATTTGATTTATTTAATCTATTTTTATTTTATTTATTTAATTATTATTTTATTTATTTAATATATTTTTATTTGATTTATTTAATATATTTTTATTTAATTTATTGATTTATTATTTTATTTAATTTATTTTCATTTTATTTACTTATTTGTTCTTTTACTTATTTAATTATTATTTTATTTATTAATATATTTTATTATTTATTTAATTATTATTTTATTTTTTATATTTTTGTTTTATTTATTTAATTATTATTTTGATTAATATATTTTTATTTGATTTATTTAATATATTTTTATTTGATTTATTGATTTATTATTTTATTTAATTTTATTTAATTTTATTTATTTATTTGATTTTTTTCCTAATATTATTAGTATTTTATTTATTATATTATATATTGAATTATTATTTTATTTTATATATTTTTATTTTATATATTTTTATTTTATTTATTTAATTATTATTTTATTTTATATAGTTTTATTTTATTTATTTAATTATTATTTTATTTTATATATTTTTATTTTATTTATATAATTATTATTTTATTTATTTTATTTTGAAGACAAAAACACGTGTACCGGCTGCATGTTTTTAAAATGTAGCAAATCCTTTTTTCCGGCTCCCATATAATACTTATGAAATTCCCGCCCTTGAAAATTTGCCCATGAACTTGGGAAGAAATCGCATCGTTGAGCTGTCAGTATCCTGATATCCTGATATAACAATAATTCAGGCACCTGTCTGAAGTGACCTATTCCCGAAACTCAAATACATGTATCTGGCGAATTGGAATAGCGAGCGCCGCCCCTGCCCTTGCCACAAAATGTTGCATAAAATACCAGCATGCAGTCCTTCGATAGTTACAGGCATAATAACGGGACAGGCGTGGCAGCAGCGGGGCCACCAGCTATGACAAAGGCCATTTTGTAACGGCATCTGCCTGCATGTATCTGATTGAGTTGGGCTATGTATGTGTAGTTAGTGTAAGGGATGTATATGCTGATGCGTGTGTGTGTGTGTGTGTGTGCGCGCGGGGCAATTCACAATAGTTAGATAAGCGATTTTATTGTCATCATAATTTATGGTTTAGTGCGCCCAGCGCATTGTGGTGTGGGCGTGACTGCATATGTCTTGTGGGAGTCCCATGACTCGGAGCCGACAAATTGCTTTTCAATCAATTGAATTTGCAGTTATTGCACTCGAAAGTCGACCCACAAAAGGTCGCGCCTTGTGCCCCAAGGAAATATAACGTATACGCCACATGGATCAGTTTGCCGTACATGCACTTTGACGTCTGCGCTCGTGTGTGTCTCTGTGTGTGCCTGTGTGTGCCTGTGTGTGTGCGTGTGTACTTAAGTATGTGTATATGTGTTGCATTTGGAAGACTGAGCCAAATGTATCCTTATGAAGTGACTTTTCATTCATTGCTGCTATCGACTTTCGAACTCAGCCATTGACTGGCAACCGGCTGGCTACCAACGCCCCCGAAACGTTTTGTATTACAAATGGAAATTTCTGTGAAGTTTGCCAAAAAATACGAAATAAGTAAAGAGCAAAATTTTCTTCTCTACACACACTTGAACAGTTAAGTTTTTTACTTTTTTTCCCACTCACCCCCACCCCCCATGTTGGACAAAAACTCAGACGCCGGCGAGGCCGCATGGCGCGGGTGTTGGCATATTTATGATCCAGTTGATAAATAAAATAAATTTCATTTAAAGCGAATTTCTGCTTATTATATTTTATGTCCTCTATTTGGGTTTTCAGTTTTTCCCATAAATATTATTAAAATGGCAAGTTGATACACACACACACACATCCTCCCCCCCTCCATAGCCAACTTATCTACCAATAAAGGACCCATAATGTCACAGATTGCATATTGCATTCTGCAACTGACGGCAAATTCAATAATCCAGTAATCCGAATCAACGGCATGCCACATACGTTTCAGCCACAGTTTGCGATTCCCGTAAACGTTGCATGAATCGCAGATGTTGCTACAAATTGGGGATACATTCCAAGAAGTTGCATTTTTCGATTTTCAGATAATCAAATATAGCTGCAACATGCAACGACTGCACACAATCTCTCATCAGCTCTGAGAGTGAATAATATTCGTTTTCAGATCGACTGATGCTTTTATTCTGGCCAGGTTATAGTTACGGTTAGGGCCAAGGTTAAGGATGTTGAAGACGGCAACTGAGTTTCCAATTTGGATGAAAAGTAATATTTACAATTTGTGAATAAATAATAATGAATATGGTCAATAGTTTTCTATTTTGGAAACCTATCTCCCATAATAGTCCTTTGAGGCAGCGTATTCCTTGTCCTGCGGCAGGAGCCGCCGTGAGTGAACTCACAAATTTTATGGCCAAAACGTGTTCGCCAAATTATGACATGCCATCATAAAAGATTCAAAGCATTTTAGCACACACTTAGCGGTTGACCGAATACTCCCACCTCCCCCCTCCTTTCTCCTTTCTCCTTACTTTTCCTCTTACTCTTGCTCTTCCCACCCGCAGCACCCCTCCCTTTGGAGCAGCACTCAACGCGCAGCAACCGTAACTAATAAAACCACAAACACCTTTAACCTTTTAACTTTTCTGACTTCCGCCTTTAACAATTTTGTGCTGCAAACTTTTTGGGCGGACGTGGGCGTGGCAGCTTCAAATAAGGGAAAAATCTAAATTCATTTAAAAGTGCGAAAATTACAGTTAATATTTTTTTTCAAAAAATACACAAGGCAAACAGCGCGTATGAGGGTTTATTCGTATGGCTCTGTGTGTGTGTGTGTGTGTGTTTGGGTGTTTGTGTGTGTGGGCATCTGTGTGTCTGTGTGTGTGGGTGTTTGTGCGTACGTATGCCTTTTGTGTGGGTGTTTTGTGTGTAAAGATTACTTATGGGTTCATTATTTTGCTTGCCCTCAGACTTCTAATTAATAATTATTTCAAAGCCTAAAAAGGTAAAACATGACAGGAGAAAACGAAGGCGCAAGGAGATAATGAGAAGAAACGAATATAATTTCGTTTTCACACTTCGGCTGGGGAGGTTTTGAGGCAAAATAAGTTAATTTTCAGATAATTTGAGCGTTAAGCTAGCCGTACATCATCCACAGACACACTCACAGACACAGTCGCAGACACAGTCACAGACACAGTCACAGGCACAGACAGAGTCACAGACACGGACTATACATACACATAGAGGATATTCATATAAGGACATATAGGACACATATGTAAACGCACTGGCATTGTCAATTAGTTGCCACTAAGCGACTCGCATTTAGCAGATTTGTGTCTAGTGTCCTGCTGTGCAAGGATTTGCCCATATAATCTACAGGCCAAAATTAGGCAGCTGCAATTTATAGGTGAATGTGCGTGTGTGTGTGTGCAAGTGTGATAAACATACCCAATTACAGCTAACGGGATTAGTCTAATGCTATGCACACTCAAGCGAAAATCGCTTTAATTAAATCGCCTGTCAATTGTTGTCTCAACTTACCAATTAGCATCGGGAGCCATTGTGTTTGAGGGGTGAGGAGGTGAGCCACCGGTCATCGGACCGGACCGGACCGGGGATAAAGTGTGAAAGTGAAAATTAAAACATCTATTAATAAGCTATTTTTGGCCTATTTTTAGATATAAAAGGATAATATTGGCGCACGTGTTGCTTATTGAAGCTGTGCAAAGTTGAGTACAGGATTAGATTACAAGAAACAGGATACGTTGATGGAAATATGCGGGTTAAAGGGGGATTTGAGTAAAGGAGTAAATAAGTGCGATAAATATACAACGAGGGTGAAGTCAATAATTAGCACACACACACACACAACAGGTGTAAAGTATCGAGTTATTTCAACGGATGCTGCAGGAAAAGCCGAGGCATACGGAAGACACTAAATGAATTCTGAGTTAATTATACGCTCGTTTTTCTGTTTCGGAAACAGGTGTACGCGATTGCATGTGTTTATGTGTGTATGTGTGTGTATATGCTTGCTTATTATTTATTTGTGTGTTCGGGCTTAAAGTAAGCCCTACCTTTTACCGTGCATTCCATTTGAGACAAGTCAAGTCAGGAGTATTCGTATCTTAGAGCTACTCACATTTAGTAATCATCGCTGCCGCTTAACTTTCCCATCCTTTCTCTGCGTTTTCCTTTTTCTCTCTGTTTTCTTTCAAGTCTTCTTTCTAGCGTAAACAGCGCCCACGTCCGCCCGCCAAGCCAACATTTACTTATAATGATCAATGTGCTAAGTTGCAAAAAGCATTGCCTACTTTTCAGGCGCGTCTTCTTGTGGGCAGCCAGTGCCCTTTGGCCCAAAGTGAATTATGTGGCATGGTGTTTGCTCGGTGTCCTTTAACTACAAGTGATTAGGGTATATTAAATTAAAAGTTTTTTATTTTTACATTAATTCAATTATTGATGTTTTTTTTTTGTTTTGTATTTGGATTTTTATACAATATTTTTTTTTTTAAATTTTTACAACTGAAGGAAAAAGGGTGTTCCGTGTGTCGGGCACTTTAAAAATGAATGCACTCTAGCATTTGTGTATTGTTTGCTCATCACGAGCTTGTGTGTAGTTGTTGCTATAATTGCTTTTAGTTTTTGGCCATTGATTTGAATGGTAAAAGGAACTGAAGACACTGTGGGTGTAATTTATGTAGCTGTCAGCGTGGGCGCTTGGTTGCCAAAGGCCAAAATGTGTGCTGGTCGTATTATGGTAATTTGCTGTCCTGTCCGGTAAGTTTACAGTGTGTATGAGGGTAGCGTGACATCACAAGTTTGATAAGTAAATGACGAGTCAATTGCCAAAGTTGTTAAATGTCCGAATGTTCAAAAAATAAAAATAGATACATGAGTGAAATCGAAATTAGTATTGCGCCTGTGGTCCTTTGGCTGGAATGTCCTTGACCAGGACGGCTGTTGGAATTACTGCGTAAGTACTTGACAGAAAAAAAATTATGGCACAACAAAAGTAAAGTTGACAAACATGAAGAGCTACAACAACAACAACAACAACAACACGAGTAACTTGAAGGAAAACAAAGCTGCGTCGCATGAAATCCAAATAAAAAAGTTTTTGAGCCTCCCAAAAGTTTTGCAGTATGATGAACGTCATCAACGGCAAATGAAGCGAGCAAACAAATAAACAAACTGGCAGCTAGCAATGAATATAAAACTCATCAACGTCATCAAAATCCAAACAAAGAGCAACAACAACAACAACAACAGTTGTAATGACAGTTACACTTCCATTGCTCCTTGCTGCTAAGTGAAAGACAAAAGCTGATGGCAAGTTGCCTGCAAATGCAGCTAAAATGAACGAAAAGACAAATGTTAAGAGAGAGAGAGAGAGAGAGAGAGAGAGAGAGAGAGAGAGATAGAGGGAAAGAGGGAGAGAAGGAGAGAGAGTGCAAAAGAAAGCAAGAGACAGTCAGAGTGCCAGAAAGGCATGTGGCAAGGATTTTGTGCCTCTCACTTAAGTCCTCAAATAGTTTGAGTCTGTCGGGTGGCAGGACAGCCTCACTTTGCATTACTTAAAATAAACACTGCGACACAATGACCACAGGATTTGCATAAAGCGCAGTCCCAGCAGCGTCCTTGCAGAATTTAGCAGCTGAGATTCGATTAAGCGCCAACTGCGTGGCGGGGCCGCTACAAGGGCCACTCTACCAACAACAATAGTAACAAAAGCAACAGCTACAAACAAACAAACAACAACAGCAGCAACAACAACAACAAATCGAAAAGGCAAAAAACAAAGAGCAAAAAGGATAATGTAAGCACGGGCACATGAACATGAACTTGAACACTTTCTAGGCAAAGGCTGTCAGGCTTTCACTTCGCAGCAGCCGCAGCTGTGGCCCCGCCTTGAATAACTTTATTCATTTTTTTTTTTTTTTGAATATATTTAGCCCACTTTTTTTCCGTCTCTAACCTATTTGGTAATTTCCAAAAGCATTAATGCCAGAAAAATAACATGGCATCTTCATTAATTTATTAATTTATTTAATAATTTATTTATATTGTTGAAATAGGAGATATTTTTTTAAATAATAGATTTTTATTTTTGAAGTACATTTAAAAATTGCCTTCAATATATTTAAATATCGAAATTCATGGTCTTAGCATATTTAATTATATTAATTTATATATTTTAAAATATTTTTTTTATTTATTTATATTTAATTATATTATTATTTTTTATTTATTTAAATTGTTTTAAATTTATTAATATTTTTTAATATTTATTAATAGTTCATAAATATTTCTTTATATTTTTTAATATTTATTTATTAATATTTATTTATTTAATTAATATTTTATTAATATTTATTTATATTTTTTTATATTTATTTATTTTTTATTAATATTTATTTATATTTTATTAGAATTTATTTATATTTTATTAATATTTATTTATATTTTTTTATATTTATTTATTTTTTTTTATATTTATTTATAAATTTTTTTATATTTATTAATTTTTTTAAATATTTATTTATTATTGTTTATATTTATTTATATTTCTTTTATATTTATTTATATTTAAAAATATTTATTAATAATATTATTAATAATAATAATTTATATTATTTAAAATAAAATGTATAATTTTAGTATTACTATTTTGATTTTATTTAAGTATTTTTATTTTACAACCTATATTCAAGCTTATCAGTGGAATAGATAGATTAGGATTCGTTATATATTTCAAAGCTAAGTGGGCAATTACTCGCACGTTACGTATACGTCGCGTTGTGCATAACGTTCAGCGCATGCAACGACAGCCAAAAATTATTTATAAATACACGTTAACCGCGACTTCAATGCCAATTGTTACATGTCCTTATTTTGGGCAAACTTCGAGGAAAGAGTTAAGCATTTGAGCTGTACGCTACGTTCTAGGCTATCGGACAAAGGGTAAGGTCATAAATCAGAGGGTGCCTGCAATTGGTTATGTGGCATATGTTGCATGACCGTGAACTGTCTGTCTATTTATTTGCTGCGGTTCACCGTGCAAGTGCTTTGAACTCATAAATATTGAATGTTCCCTTTTATATTCTTGAACTTTGAAACCGTCAAATAGCGTCGGCAGTACAGACCGATAGACCGACAGACCGACAGATCGACAGACGTGTAACAATTGAATACCTAAGTTGCAATTAAATATCTGGCTTGTAACAGGTTTAAATGTGTTAACTGTCTTTGAATATTAAAATATTGTGCATATTGTGCTACGTTCGGTTGTCCAGTGACCTGGCATTGTCTTCCTGCTAACAGCTTGTCTTTTTTTTTTTTTTAACCTTCCCTCATACGGTTTTTTATGATCATATATTTATGAGTATAATTATATAACAAAATAATTCAGGACCTCCCTAATCGAATGGTGTCTGCGGCAAATCAAAATCATATTTATAGCGGTCCCAAAAGCGGCGCTGCTAAGTATGCTATATATTTTGTTCAGTGCCTACCTTCTATATGTGGGCGACAGGTGGTAGACGCGATGTCAGAACGTTGATTTGCTCTAATCAGCGACCTAATCGCCAGTAAAATGTTAATTGGATCAGCATTAAAAAAGCAACCGCTAATGCCATGAATATTTCAGGTGATGTGGCAATCAATCAAATTTCCCAAAGCCTACACACATTTAAACGGCGGCTTTATGGTTAATAAACTTTAATTAATTTAAAGTCGACAGCGGCTGAAAAAGTGGGCGGTAGCATTGCCCAACAAGTAATCAGTGCTACTCGAAATCGAAAGCATCGCAATTAATTCTAATTAACTCAAGTGAGCGGCAACTCAAAGCTGCCACAAGAACGTTCCACTTCAGGAGTCCACTACGTATTTACATGCGGCCTGGTCTCTGGCTCAGCCAACGGCAGGACATGTGTGTGGGTCGCAGTTGTGCAAGCTGATGTTATATTAAATTTTTAAAATTATCCATCGCTGATCGAAATTTTGAACTAATCGATATTCCAGATAAAAATAATATCCTTCACCTTTAATGACAATTTAGTTTGCCGCTGATGCATTTTCATTTGCGGTTAACATTGAACGAAATGTGCCCCACTGAGTAATTTGCGTATTTCATAATTAAATTTTACCCAATTATCTGCTTGTGCTATACATATAATTATATATTTCAAGATAATGCCCGAGAGCTGCTTGAAAAGTATTAAGTATTACTGCTAAGATAAGAAGTCTTTCAAGGACTTCTTCTAATTAAGAAATCTAAGTTTAACTGACTCATTTTAAAAGTTTGTGATATTTTAAAAGCTTGTGATTTAACAGGCTAAATGGCTAACTTAACGATCTACCCTCGCTGTGACATTTTATGTATTTGTCAAATTTGTCGTACTCTATGTGTTTTATATTATATATAATTATATGAAAAAAAAAAATAAAATAGAAAACGCAACAGCCTATTGTTTGAACGTTTTTTATAAAATAAATTAAATATAATATAATAAATGTTTAACATAAAAATATTAATATTATAAACAATAGAGCAACAAATTTTATTTTATCATAGAATGTAAAATAATTTTTTTTTTCATTTCAGAATATCAATAGTAACTCAAGGATAATACGCATCACTATAAGGTAAGTTTATATCCAATTATCTACAATATTTTTGCGTTAAAGTTAGGTAACACCTAACATGCATCCTTCATCATCTATTCGAGGACTTTTTACCACTTTAACAGATTTGCTTAGATGCCAGGCGGTGTTGCCAGCACCGTAAATATTTCCATTTTTAATTTTTTTTTTTCGTTTTTTTTTTTTTTTTTTTTGGGGAAAACAAGGATACTTCAATGGCAAACAGAACGTGGTGGGAGCTGTGTATGAAATTGCCCGAAGGACTCCTGGCAAAATCAGAAATGTCAATATTTCCAGTTGAGCGCGGCAAAACAAGTGGTTTGAAAAAGCGCAGAGACGTTGAACGTAGAGACATTTTTGCCGGAAACTAATTTAAGAAAATTATTCGAATCGTGTTGTGGGGTCTGTTTGGGGTCCTTTGGATATTGTGGACATTACAAAATGTTGCATAGAACGGAACGTACATGGCAACCCGATTCACCATTTGAAGCGGAAGTGACCCTTGAAGTTTGATTTTATTTGTGCGGCGTTGCCGTTGGCAAGCAGATTTAAGGACTCTGTTGGACTCCTTCAGTTACAAGTATCTGCTGATATTGGTAAGTATATATATATGTGTATATATATATACATATTCATATATATCTGTATAAGCTTTTTACTTATTTAGTATTTTTTATTTATTTGCTGCCGTTCAATTTTTAATCAACAGCTTTTGGCATCTTGGCAGCACCTCCGACCAGTCCTTGCAATTTCCTGTTTGGCTGTTGCTGAACTCAAGAGGCCGTGGCAAAAACACAAAGTTGAAATGTAAAAAATAAAAAAAATGGAATCATGCTCGCCTAGCTGCCTATTTTTAGGTTCCATCCCAGAGAATTCAATGTCAACGACAGTTGCACAAACGCGGCTGGCAATGGGCGTTGGTGTCGCCGAGTGACCAAGTACTTGAGTCTGAGGATCTGAGGAGGAGCAGCTCTGAATGGCAATTGGATAACGGCTCGGCTCCTCGTGCCGGAAGTCAGTAAAATCGTCCATCAAATGCCAATTTGAACATAAACAGCTAGGAGTCCTCTTATAAATATATATTGTATAACTTCATATCTAACGGTGCGTGGCTCATACAAAAGTGAAGCATACTTATCAGCGCAAAAAATCCGCTTAGCGAATGCCATTGAATTGCCCGTAGCTACAAGTTGAACACTTTAAAGACGTTTGTACGGTAAGTACACAATTATTTAACTATTGCTATTATTATTATTATTATTATTATTAGTATTATTATTATGAGTATTATTATTATTATTATTTTTAATTTTAATTTATGACAAGTAAAAAAATATTCATTTTATTCGTCTGAAGAGAATGGGCGGTATTTTGTAGGAAAAATCGCTATATATTTACTAAATTCCTTTGAATATTGTTTTTAGGCTCTTAACTTAGATTTAGTTTTTTTTTTTAATTTTTTATTATTTTTTTTTTATATTTTAATATGTTTTTTCTATTATATTATTTTAATTAAACTTAATCAAATACAATATTTCGATTCGGGCCTGAATTTTTTTAAAGTAACAAAGTGTCACGTGTTAAAAGTGGAAAGATTGTTGCAAAGAAAAAAAATAAAAAAAATATTAAATTAATGCTAAAAAAATGAAGAATTAAATATCGAAAATATAAATTCAATTGAGAATTTCTCAATACTAATGCAAAGTATTAAAAGCAGCATCTGAATTTGTGAAAGGAGTGCGGAATCTCGTGGTGTGTGCATGCGACGAGTCCCCAAGATGAAATGAGTGTCCATCCAAGGTGTCAAAGCCAAAGACAATGGAAGCATGCAGCAACACCAATACATATGCAGGCGCAAGCGTATATTCGCGCATAGAACTTCGTGGCCGCACATCGGGCTTGTGCTTACGTCACAAAATGCGTAGGCGTCATCATCGTGCGGCTGCGGCGCATCCACCTTCTCGTCCTTTACTTTTCGGTTTGGCAGTTGTTGTTGTTGTTGTTGTCGCTCATTGTACGAGCAAAAGAGTCGCCGTCACCGTCGTCGTCGTCGTCGTCGTCGTTGTCGTCGTCGTCGTTGTCGTCGTTGTTGTCGCGTTGCCGTCGCCAGTCAGGCGATAATGTCTCCATGTCGTACACTTGACGCTTTCCCCAACCGTGGGGCGCTGCTGTTTGCTCAATGAAACTCGTAACTTCGATTTTTTGATGTTGACGTAGTCGCTGCCGTCGACGTCGTCGTGTTGTTCGTGCTGCCTGCCTACTGCGCCGACGCCTCAGCGAATCATCTGTTGTTGTCTCCCCGCTGCCACTCCAGCCGCTTGCCTTGGCCCGGCCAATGCATTTGGTTTGTGGTAGGACAGCTTATGAGCATCTACTAGACACAGCGCAAAGACCACAAGGCACATAGCATGAAACGCTGTGATTGGGAATGGGAATGGGTAGGGCTACGGCTATGGCTATGGCTATGGGTAAGGGTGAGGGTAAGGGTAAGGGTAAGGGTAAGGGAAAGGGAATGGATATGGGAATGGGAATAAGAATGGTGAGGAGGGAGAAGGGGAGTGGGGGACAGGGCAGACTACGATGTTGAGCTCGCTCAGCTGTTCGATGCCTATGAATACTGTGTGTGTAGAGTTCCTTTGGGGTGTAGAGTTCTGTGCAACAAATTGTGTGTTAAAGCCGGCTTTTTCCTTGCTGCAAAATGTGAAGCAGGTGACAGGATTCTATGATATCTTTGGCCATAAGTGGGAATTAAACTGTCATATTTGATTTATACGAATGCAAGGACTTCCTTCAGCATGTACGTTGGTCCTTTCATTTATTTTCCATTCCACTTTGATTTTTATCGTTTGTATATCTCGACTTCCGACGGGTAAACAAATGAATTTCAAAGTTTTTTATTATTGCTACAATTATTATTGTTTTATCGCAGAAAATGTTTAAACTTAAATTCAAACCGATTCAGTCATTAAATCAGCATTAACATTTGTTTTACTGTCTCGTAAAATAAAAAATCCACAGACATTGAGACGACAAAAGCAAAGCTATTAGAACAATTCATGGCAGTCACCTGCCCCAAACACTCCAAACCAATTGCCACCCCAAATGCTGATGATGATTTCAGATGTGGCACAAGCGCAAATAAGTTGCAGCCATCGCAACAACAACCATCGCCAACTTCGATTCAGATTCAGAGTCAGAGTCAGAGTCAGAGTCAGAGTCAGAGTCAGAGTCAGAGTCAGAGTCAGAGTCAGAGTCAGAGTCAGAGTCAGAGTCAGAGTCAGAGTCAGAGTCAGAGTCAGAGTCAGAGTCAGAGTCAGAGTCAGAGTCGGAGTCAGAGTCAGAGTCAGAGTCAGAGTCAGAGTCAGAGTCAGAGTCAGAGTCAGAGTCAGAGTCAGAGTCAGAGTCAGAGTCAGAGTCAGAGTCAGAGTCAGAGTCAGAGTCAGAGTCAGAGTCAGAGTCAGAGTCAGAGTCAGAGTCAGAGTCAGAGTCAGAGTCAGAGTCAGAGTCAGAGTCAGAGTCAGAGTCAGAGTCAGAGTCAGAGTCAGAGTCAGAGTCAGAGTCAGAGTCAGAGTCAGAGTCAGAGTCAGAGTCAGAGTCAGAGTCAGAGTCAGAGTCAGAGTCAGAGTCAGCATTCGATTCAGAGTCAGAGAAACATTCGATGACGATGATCCTTGCATAGTATAAGTAGAATATATGGCATGTCTATGGCTATACCGTAGTTCTCCTTCATTCACGAACGCCATTCATTCGGCTCGGGATGTCGATGCAATTCATGGTTTCGGTTCTTGGCATAGGGAAATGCTTGTGCCGTATTTTTGTTGTTGTTGTTGTTGCTATTCCTTTGCCTCGGATTTTACAACCGTCGTAGATGTGTGGGCGTCATCGTTGTTCGAACAAAGTTGTTCGAAAAAGGGGCACAGTTAGGGGTAAATATGGACTGTGATATTCTAAAAAGTTTCGAAGACTTCAATGCAAATTCTTATTTCATATTTACACAAATGAAAAATTTAATTAAATAATAATTAAAAAAAAATATGAAAATATGCTCAGCTATTGGCAAATCATTTTAATTTTAATAATAATATTATTTAATATTTATTAATATTATTTTTATATAGTTATATTTTTTATATAGTTTCTGGGTTAACCCAAAATAGAAAAAAAAACCCCGTTCTAGGGTCAACGGCAAAAGCGTTTAAGTTGAAACAGAATAAAGCAGGTAATCAGTTTTGTACGGCTAATAGGAAAATCCTATCATTGGCAGGAGTCATCGGAGTGCGAAAATTCGAACAAACGAGTACCCCAGCACAGACAAGAAGAAAAGGACATATGGAAAATGCCGGCACAATAGACACAGTCGGAGCATAAAAATTGTCGTTGTAATTTTCTCGTTTTCTCCCTCACGTTTTTTTTTTTTTTTTTTTTGCTGGTACTCGCGCTCTCCGCTCGACTCTGTTGGGTGAAACTCTACACATGACGCAGCGACGCTGTTGACTGTTGGTCTGGTCTGGTGGGACTTCGGGCTCGGCTGATGGCTTCGGTTCCGGAATCGGCTTCAGCCTCAGCTTTGGTTTTGGCTTTGGCTTGAAAACAAGTGGTTGAGCGTGCGGCCTGCTCAGTATTGAGCGAACAAACGTTAATGTCGTTTCGTGCTCGTTGCCTGTCGACTGAGTAAACGCACAGGAAGCAGCAGCAGCAGCAGCAGCAACAGCAATAAACAGGGCAGAAGCAGACGCAGCAGCCAACGGTCAGGACAAGTGAAATTCGACGCACGGTCGACAACAACATCAACGGAAAACAACGAGCAGCGTTTGCCGAGACGAATGCACAACGAGAACTCGCACGACGACGAAGACTAGGATCGACTCACACACACACACACACGCACACACACCCATACATATATATGTATCTATATATATGTATGTATATGCATATGTATATATAAATGTGTAGGGGCAGGCGGCGCTGTGTATGAACATCCATAAAGTTGAAATACGAAACGCCTTAAGGAGAGCAGCGACGACGTCGACGTCAGCGTCAGCGTCAGCGTTAACGTTAGCGTCAAAGTCGCAGCCAGTGACGGCAGCAGCAGCCGAGTCAGGCGGCCAAGCAAAAGGCAGACAAACAGGCAAAACCTGCTGAGACGATACGACGAGTCCTTGCTCGTCGGTTCATACGTGCGGAACACTGAAAGGACACACTAGAAAAAGCTTTCACTCCAAATACTCAAGACTCCACACACAAATACAAAAAACAAAAAAAAAAGGAATAATAACAACCACAAGCAAGCAATCAAGTGAAATTAGTGAGAAATACAAAAAATCCAAAAAATACAAAATTTAAATCAAAAATATAAATAAAATACAGTTCATAAAGTGCAAACTTATTTTCCCCCACGCAAAACAAAATTTAATACAATAACAAACAAAAAATAAGAAACAAAAAAATTCTTAAAATTTTCGAAATATTTTCAAAAACTACCGTGTCAATCGAAAATGTTGCAAAACTTATGAAACAAAACAAAACAATATTATATAAATATATAAAATTATATGAAACTTAATCAAAAGTGCCGCAGCTGAGCGCTAAGTATAAAAGTGCTAACAAGTTCCTTCAACAGATATTAAAGAAAAGTACATACAAAAAATATATATATATATATTAAAAACAAACAGATAATTAATTAAAATATAATTAAAAAAAAAAATACTGTTCAAACTATAAAATTAGTATAAAAAAAATATACACAAGTTTTCTTTGCATTTTTACTGAACTGAACAGCTGAAGAGCTTCAGTGAGAGGAGTCCTAGGAAATAAAGTAGCCGAAACGAATCCCAAGTGCCGTGCGTACACGTTCAGTATCTCATCCTTAACCCTATAAACCATACAATTTGCCAACTAAGAGACGAACGGAAGAAACTAACGGGAAGCTATAAACACAGCGAGCGGTCAGTGTATGATTTTCAGACAGCCGCAAGCAACTTCCGTGCCAGCGCCATTTGAAGAGAGAAACGCGTCGCGATACAGTGAAGCAGCACTAAGACAGAAGGGCAAATAAACAGAGTAACAGCGTAGCAAAGTAACAAAGTAACAGCGTAACAAAGTAACGGCGTAACAGAGTAACAGAAAAAGCCAAAGTACCGACGGCAGAGATTTCATATACATAGAAATAATACCAATAACAACAACAACAACAACAACAACAACAAACAAAGATATATAAACAAACATATAAATATATATATATATCTCTGCATGTCATATATGTGCGTGTATATATGCATGTGTATGTGTAGTGTGTGTGGATAACCAGCAACTAGTGTTAGAGCCGTGTGTCTGCGAGTGCCCCGGTGGAAACTCCCCCAACCAAAGGGCCAACAAAGTTCAACAAACAAAACGGTAGACACTTCAGTCTGAAAGAAGTAGACAATTGATTATTGATTTTGTCTAAAGGCAACTTCACACACACACATACACACACTCGCACGCACGCACACACGCACACCCACACACACACACACTCAAACACTCACACACTCAAACACTCACACACTCAAATACGCGGCAAAGCATAAGAGGAAAAAAAGGAAAGGGGCAGGCAGCGGCGCAGAAGTAACGGTCGCTAACTATTACGTTGCAGTGTTGCTAGTGCTGTGCAATGGCAAGCGCCACAGCGTCCAGTGTTGGGCAACGAGCATGAAGACATTGAAGACCCACAAGCGCCAAGCACACAACTAAAACAAATACCAAGCGAAATCTCCAAGTGAAAGCACCAGAGCGCCAACGTTCTCACTTTTAGCCCCGCACACACACACACACAAACAAAAACAAACAATCCCACACACACACACACACACATCGTTACTATCCTTAACTCGTTACACACACACACGGACACACACACATCCGCCAACATAAGCCGTCTAATTGATAAACTGCGCCAAAGCAACAAAAAGAAAATGTTCTTCTCGCTGGCTCAGACTTTGGCCTGCGTGTTGCTCATCAATGGCGGCCTCTATGCGCTGCACTTGAGCGGCAATAGCGAGAAGCAGTCCAGCGGCTTGGGCGCAGGCTCTAGCCCGGGCTCGGCATCGGGATCGGGATCGGGATCGGTGTCGGCGTCGTTGTCAGGTTCGGCGTTAGGCTCTGGCAAAGTGCCAAATGGCGTCAGTGGCTGGCAGCCGCAACAGCAGCAGCAACAACATCAGCATGCCGGTGGCGGAGCACCACCTGGCGGCGGATCTGGCTTGAATGGTCATGGACATCGCTTCGATGGACATAGATCGGCGGCAGCGGCAGCCTTTGACGAGACCACAGGTCGTCTGAATAAGGAGATTGCGGACATGGCGCAGCTAGAGCGTGAGCGCTTGATGTTTATGGGCTTGGCCAAGCAAACGGCTGAGAGTCCCGCCATGCCCGCCGGTCACCATGGCCGACCCATCATTGCGGGCCGCATACAGATGCAGCCAAGCGAAGAAATCGATGTGAGCGACTATCCAGCGCTCTTGCAGCAGGCGGCACGTGGCCTCATGTTTGGCAGCGTCCAAAAGCAACCGCCACCACCGCTGGCCGCTGACGAGGATTACGAGCAGCTCCGAAAGTTTGGCCGTCGTCCTGTCAAGTATGACTATGGACGGGTAGTGCAGCCGGCGGAGCGAGAGCTGGAGGCCGAAACTCTATATGAGCCATTGCATGGATTTGGCGACTTTGATGACTTCTCCGAACTTGAACCAAACGCCGAGGATCAGCATGTGGGCGAGGATGAGCTGTTGCGCGACTTAGATGCCTATCAGTATCATGGTGTCGAGGAGGAGCCACTAGCGTTGCCCGAAAATCCGTTTCGTACATTGGAGCAGCTCGAGCTTGGTGCACCCGAGGCGCTACAACAGCTCTTCGAGCAAGAGCAACGCGATGCGCCAGCCAAATCCAATGTGAAGCTTCACGCTCCAAGCAACTACAACATTCGTGTGCAGCAGAAGTGGGCCAGGAAGCGGGCACAGGGGCAGAAGCAGCCACAGCCAACCTTGCAGCGAAACATTTTTGGACAGCACTTCAAGCAACAGCGCGGCAAATTGGCACTGGCCAATTCCGAGGCCACAGCCAGCAAACATCTTAAGGCGGCCGTCCGTTCCGGCGGCATCGGTGGTGCAAAGCCTAACGAGAAGTCAACACAGGACGACGACAATGGGAATGGTGCTGCGGTTGAAAAGCAGAACAAACAGCCACACGACTCATTATCATTGGGAGGAGCAGCAACTGGATCCGGCATCGGCAACGATGGCGGCCAACAGCAGCAACAGGATCAGAACAAGAAGGATTCGGATCAGCAGCTAATGCATCCCAATCACAAGCGCTCGGGAAGCAATCCCGTTTCATCAATGTCTGGTTACGCGGCGCCGCCTGCTTCCCACAGCATTGCCAGCCAATTGATGCTGCGCACGGCGCGGGGTCAGCGGCAATACGATGTGCCACAAATCGGTGAGTGAAATGCCATAATTTTATAATTCTCCTATTATTATTAATAATATTTAATGTTGGTTCAGATATTTGATTTTCTATAATATAAAGAGATTTATTTATGGTACGTTGTAATCCTTTCGAATCGGAGCTCTGCTCGAATAAGTCCACATTGAGAATTCCCATTGGGCACTTTCGGTATTTTTTTACTTGGGAGTTTCTCCCCACATTTTCCACTCATGCCATAAATCACGCTTAATGTACTTGTTTATTTTATATTTTTGGACCTCAACTGCTACATTTGTGGCAAGAGAATCAAGATATATAAAAACTCTTCCAATTTTAGACGTTTCTATTTACATATTAATCCCTTTCTAAGCCTGCCACCCAGTACCCAGTGCCCAACACTCAAGACCCCAGACCTAACACCCGAGAGCCGAGACCCGAGACCCGAGACCAAACACTCAATACCCAACACCCAGTACCCAACAGTCAATACCCAACACCCAACACCCAAGACTTACCACCCAACACCCAAGACTCACCACCCAACACCCAAGACTCAAACCATTTCTTGTTTTTTCTATTTTATTCATAAGTCCCCGAGTGTTACATGGACCGCCTGATAGGTTGGTACACTTGGAATCGTATTCCTCGGGGGTGCTAGACTGTTAACCCTGGCGTGTTTACGCAGTTTGGTAACAATTTTCTTGATTCAGTTATTAGTTTTTATGGCTTACATTTATTTTGGGTCGAGCCCAAACCATTAACCCCCCAAGGACACTCACTAATCGCTCTATCGCCGCTCTATTTATACTTCTGGCTATACTTTTTTTTTTCTTTGTTTTCGTTCTTTGGACAGGACTCTCTAGGCTAGGAGCTCAATATATCCATAATTGACACTTGGATAATTCATAGCTCGTCAGTTTGAAGACAGAGTTTGCTGCCACTTGCACTGCGCTGGCGTCTGTTGAAATATAATCCTTTTAGCCACTCGATGGCGGATGGTCAAGCTCTTCAGTTCGATCATTAATCAATAACAAGAAATCATTAAATATTTGTCAGTAAGTCATTTGTCAGCAATCGCTCGAGCGAACTTCTCCAGATCAAAACGGGACCAAACTGAATGTACGTCCTCTTGGCCATTGTACTTGGCCAATTAGACGCATTGACCATCAGCATTACGAGGAAATTTCATTGTTTGTGAAAAGTTTATTTTCGTCTTTTAGTTTTGGTCTGGTAACTTTTTAGCCGTTAATCACTTGGCCGGCGTTGCCACTCTTTCTAAATTACTTTACAACTCTTAACGCCAACGTCATGAATTTAGAATGCGCGTTGGCCAAGTTAACTGAAGCCGAAGATGGCTTATGGCAAGTAACTCAGACTTGCTTCGCCTCGGCTAATCAATTTTAATTTTTAATTATCCTTTTCAAGTTTAATGACATAATTTTTATGGCCATGGGCTAAATGCCAAACCCTTTGCACAGAATGTCAAAAGGCGTGGCACGGCCCCAATTAATATGGGCACCGTTATAAAGTGAGGGCGAGAATCTGGCGCAATAGTTAAACGTTTTATTTGAAGATGTATTTAAGTGCTTTAATTAAATCTAAAAAAAAAAAAATAGGAAATTAATTGTAATATAAAATGCAGACATTAAAAAAAAAGGAAAAAAAGGACTATCGGAAATGCAATTAGATTAAAAAACTACCTTGATGCGTGAGCCCCAATCAACGTTTTAGACTGTCATTTCGAGGCAATTGAGATTCAAAGCACTCGACGCCTATTAGCCAATCAAATTTGATTGACATTGTTATTACACCAATCAAATTCAGCAGACACCTTTCCAGTCAGTATATATCTGTATCTGTATCGGGAAATGAGGGGAAACTTCATTTAAATTGATTTTCCTTATGCCCGGCATTTTGAGGGAGGAAAACTTTCGGTTTGTTATGGTAAAACGCAAATTCAATAAGACAATCAATGAATTTTCATTTTATGCGCATGTTTGCGCAATTTTCTTATTATTTTTTGTTTGTTTTTATTGTAGTTGCTGCTGTTGTTGTTGTTGTTGTTGTTGTTGATGTTGTATCGCTTATTGTCATTGACGCTTTTCATTGGAATTTTCTTCAATGGCAATGGCAGACCGGCTGCAGGAGTTGGTATGGTGAAGGTGGCGTAGGAGGGCGGGGAAGAGTGGGAAGAGTGGGAAGAGAGGGAAGAGGGGGAGAGGGAGAGGGGAAGAGGGAGAGGGAAACACCTTGACAGCTCCCATACCCATCCCATATTTCATTTGTTTTTATTGCTCTTATTTGAATGCTCTGTGAAGGTGTGAGGCGCGGCTCTGCGCTGTCCTATCTCTGTGTGTGTGCCTGTATAAGTGTTTGTGTGTGGGCGTGTGTGTTGAGCAACATGTGTGGGTTGTCCTATTGACGACGCAATAACGTCATCAACTGTCACCGGGCGACAACGTCGTTGGCTTTGTTGTTTCACACTTTGCAGTAGTTGGGAAAATTACAATTGTTATTTCAAGTGTTTACATTGAAATCGATCACACACACGCACACGCACACACACTCTCATATATTTTCTTACTATATGTTGTGCATGCAATGGTATCACATACACACACACACACACACACACACACACATGGGACATTGGCTACTTGTGCGCGTCATTTGCCTGCCGGGAGGTGTCATTCTTGTCAATGGACGCCCGTCGCTGTGTGTAGTGTGAACTTAGTTGCAGGAGTCCTGTCCTCTGTCCTAGCACACACACCGTTGACCAGTGCGTAAGTGTATGTGTGCGTAGTGTGTGGGAAAATAGTTGTACTCTAGCAGCTTCCTCTTTGTCGTGTTATCCTTTTCCATGGAAAAATGTGCGGCATTTTTGTGATAATCGCATTTGCGTCCGATTGCTTTATTCCAACGCATAGCTACACACACACTCACACATTCCATGCACACGCACTCTCATAGACACACACACACTCAGACACACACACGCACAAGCCTGTACGCCGTCTTAAGTGTGTGTATGTTTTTCCCACTAATTTAGTAACAACACCCCAGGGGGTGCCTGCTGACGACCATCAGCCGTCAGCAACCGACTGCTGCCGGACAGGACACAGGACGCAGGACACAGGACGCAGGACGCAGGACACAGACACAACACTTATTTATATAGCCACACTTTGACATGTCCTTGCCAGAGGAGGGAAGGCGATGTGCGCACGCCTTTGGTTTTCACTTTTGTTGATTTAATTTGTAATTTGAGTAACAACTGCGAGTGGCCACTGTGCGTTTATCCTCCCTACATCTGTGTCCTGTGACGCGCCTTCGACTTTGAACACCCGCCGCACGCTGTCTCTTAAATATTACGCAAATTAGTTGGAACGTTATTGGAGCTTCCCCTCTATATGTGTGTGTGTGTGTGTGTGTGTGTGTGTGTGTGTGATGGGTGTGTTTGTGTGTGTGTGGCTGGGATGTATATGCGGTGTCCTTTCATTTGTGTGGGCTGCTGCAGCCGCACTGTCTGCAAGCTATGGAAAATTCCTCAAGCCAATGACAATCCAGGACATCGACGACAGGCTGTCTGCTGGGTGCAGGCATTTTACTCTGCGTGCGTGTGTGTGTGTGTGTACGTCTAAATAAACGGTCATTGATATGCAAAGGCGGAGATTTTATGCGCTCGGCTGTACAGAAAAATGAAGGCATCGACTTAGAAAATATCAAATATATAAATTATACAGAAAGCTGCTTTATACATTGCTGCTTCTCAAAGGATATTAAAGGATATTGAATGAACATCAATTTAGATTACATGTTTGATGGGTCTCTCCTCAAAGTCGATGACTGCAAACGCATTTTTGATTTTAAATTTTGCCAAAGTTAGAAAATTGTAATTTTTGAATTTTTTCCTTTTTAAGGATTCCACAGGATTTCTACTGTTAAACTTGAAGAATATTTGTTGGGCAGGATTTTGGCTATGATGGAAAATTCCTTTGCTCGCTTTATTTTTCTATAAATTGATTTCTCTTAATATATTATAAATTTTGCAATTGTCAAAGGATTCGCCGGACTTTCTTTTGGATCCTTTTTTTTTTTTGTCCCATGACCTACAAAGATTTTTTTTCTTATTTCATTAGAACTCAATGTCTCTTTGTTGATGATGTGTGCGTGAGTGTGTGTGTGTGTGTGTGTGTGTGGTAGAGCCTAAAATAGAAGAGAAAGGAAGTAATTGAAGACATTTGACATTTGCTAAGTATCAGGATATGAAGAGAGTCCTTTGGCTGTCCCTGAGTTGACCGGCTAAAACGCATTCACCCAAATAAATATGAGAAATGATTTATTTCTTGGCTGCTGACAGTTAAGTGCTACTGTGATTTCAACTAATACTGCTGTGCCAGTGGGGAAATGTCCTGACTAGTGTGGCAGCAAGGACAATTTTGCGCCTTGCCGCAGTACCAGCTAATTAACCGCAGCTCAATTTGCATAGGCAAATACAGAGGGCGGCAGCCATAAGGTTGGAAGTAAATGAACTGTAAGCGACGGCGGTGTCCACGTCACACACGCCCACAGGCTATGTAGATGTATCTATGCCTATGTATGGGTGTGTGTCTGTGTGTGTGTGTGGCTCTGTGTGGGTGAGTGTAGTGACAAATACTACGCCCTTGCTGGGTAAATTTGTTAATGAACAGTTAAAAAGGTTAGCGGCAGGCACTCGTTGACTTTCCGACGCTCTATAAATATTTTTTAGGTCCTGCGAATATTTTATACCCTGTAATACGAGTCCTTTATACTCTATGTCATATATATGCAAGGAATTTCTTAGAGTATCTCAGTGATTGGCCGGAATTTAGTTTTTATTTGATTTGTTTTTATTTTGATTTTATTTCCTTTTATATGTACTTTTCGTATGATCGAATAAAGGTCCTTCGAGCCAACACATCGCTGGAAACTAAAATACAACGCGTATGAATTGGGCTATGGAATGTAACCGCACACACACACACACACACTCACTAGCACACTCGCACCCACAGAGTCACATGAACTTACTCTCTGTCACACAAACACACACAAGCACACACTCACACACATACTCGAAGACACTTGCATGCACACAAATCAATAAACAATGACATCATCAGAATAGCAGCATCCGACTGACGGATTTTAAAGCATACACACAGGCGCCCAGCCGCTTGCATATATAATTAAGACATCGGGGCGAGAGACGAGACCAAGACTGAGACCGAGACCGACACCGGGACAGGCACAGGGATAGGGACGGGGGCAGGGACAGGGCCCGTAGCGAGGAGAAAGTGTGGCTAGCGGGATTAGCGGGGGGGATGGCGACAGCGATGCCGAGAGAGAAAATATTTACATTAGCGTAAGCAAAGGACGAGGGCAACAAGCGGAGGGGTCAGAAAGGAACCATTGAGCAGGCCAATTGCTATGTTTGTTTGCAAGTGTGCGTGCGTGTGTGCGTGTGTGTGTGTGTGTGTGTGAGTGTGAGTGCTTGAACGTGTAGCTTGTAAGTGTGTTGGTATGCCATTCAGCCAGCTTGACGACAACAGCACAGCAGTAGCGGTGGCAGTCGTGGATGTCCTGGCAGCCGCAGCAGCACTCGTAGCGGTTTTTTTAAGGACCAAAACCAAAGCCTGTCTAAAAATTTTCGTCTATTTTCTCTCATTGTGGCCCGCATTTACGTCACATAACTAAAAGTGTCTGGGAAGCGTTGTCCTATACATGAACCTGCCAGATGAGTGTTTCTGTGTATGTGTGTGTGTGTGTGTAGGCTGTGGCATTGTAATATTGCTTTCGATTGAATGGATTGAATAGAGATTTGCTGTTGCCGTTAAAGGATTGGAAAAGTTGATAAACAAATGTCAATTGCTTATGACCAAGTCAATTGTTGTGGCTAGCAGGAGGACTGTGTGTGTGCGAAAGAGAGGTGAATAATGGCACCCAAGGGACCAACAAACAATCCAATAAGTACACGAATATATAACACAAATATAAAAATGTATATGGATTGAGTAGCGTCGCGCAGCTCGTATCCTCTTAGTCATCCGAAACTTGGGGCAAATAAAAATGTAATGTGTGTCTCTCACTGTGTGTGTGTGTGTGTGTGTGTCTATATATATGTATAATGTAGTTTGGTCTGTATTTCGCCTTTTCTCATATTCTTGCTCTGTGTGTGCTACAATTTTTTAGTCAATGAAGCGTCAAGGACTTTTGCTTATGATATATTTGCCAAAGATCCACACAAGTAACGAAGCGGCTGCCACCTCAAAGATGATGCAATATAAGCGGAGGATATACACGTACACACACAAAGGAATTCTAGCAAGCTTTTAGGCCACAATCATATAGGCATAAGTGTGTGTGTCTGTGTGTCTGTATACATGTGTGTGTATGTGTGTGTGTGTGTGTGTTAGTAGCTGCCACAACGTCGTCGTGCCTAATGAGTTGTGAGCTGACGCGGAATTTATGAATGAACTGCCTGAAGAACGAGACAAAACATATGAACAGAAAGAAAGAGAAGGAGAGAGAGAGAGAGGCAGGGAGAAGAAGAGAAAGAGAGAGAGAGGGAGAGAGGAAGAGTGAGAGGGAGAGAGTGAGTAAGAGAACTTGTCTTTGGCTAAGATGAAGAGGGCGCTTCCACTTCTTGACTGAGTTCAAGCCACTTCATCATGGACTAACCCCGCTCCGCCCACCATCCACACCCACGCCCACCTATCAAGCCCCATAAGCTGGTGGCCACCATGAGGACCCCTTCTATTTTCTAGTCATCGTCTATGGTGGCATTGTTTAAGCGCAAAGTGAGCGTAAAATTAGCTAAGTAGCATGAATTTTGCATATATTTTGTCGGGCAAATATTACACAAGCCCAACAGCAGCAATTCCGAGAACACCAACAGCAACAACAGCAGTAACAACAGCAGTAACACCAGCAACACCAGCAACACCACCAGCAACAGCAACAACAACAACAACAAGAAGAGCAGAAGCATCAACAACGGGAACATACACACACATAAATAATGGGTTATTTATTGGCTGAATGTGTTTTGGGCCAGAGCAGAAGGGGGCGGCACTCCCCTGGCAATTATGGCCTGATAAATGACTTGTCCCAGCATACTTCAGCCCTTTGCTCTAGTGCACACTAATTTGGCTTAAAACATTTGGATTTGGAACTGGCTTAAAGTGACTTCCGTTTCGAGTGGCTCCTTCACAATGCGTAACTGACACTGAGCTTGGGGCCAGATTAAAATTGTAGGCGTTGTATTCGCTTCGTAGGTTGGGGCTTCAGCCTAAATTGTCTGGGCATGAGAAGTAATTATCTAACATCCTTTGAGAATCATTCAACATTGAAATATTTTATATTAAATTCCCTCAGGGAATTTCCCACAATTTTTGTAAACTATCCTGTAAACTAAAAACTAATCGAAGTCTAGTTCGATTGGTCTGGAGTAACCATAAGGACATCATTTGCTTAAAGGCTTTTCTACTTAATAGATGCTTTGCTTTTCAATAATAAATTACCTTAGGACCTTATTTAAATATACATATATAATAAATAATAATATCACAGGAATATTTAAAAGGACTCTTAGAGCTACTCGTGGAACATCTCATAAGGGAAGTCTCAGACTTTGCTCCCACTCAGAAGATGAAAGTCGCCGTTTCGTTGGTTTCTGTGGGGGGTCGAAATTAATTTGGAAATTGGTCGCATGATCCTTGACGGTCATTTGCCATAATTGAACTGTGGCGTGCGGTAAACCTCAGAGTTCAATTAAATTAAATGCATTTATTTGCATAGTTGTTTCCTCTGATTTATTTGAGCAACACACAACACACGTGTTTGATACGCATTTCTTTATCACGTCGATTGGACGCATTTCCATCACGGCCCACACACACACGCACACACTCACACACGCACACAGACAGACAGATAGTCAGAGATACAGACAGACAGTCAGAGAGACAGTCAGACAGTCAGACAAACGAAACAAATAAAGCAAATTACAACAACAGAAACAAAGGACAAACTTTGGATGGTCGCCCACGCACCATTCAGATATCTAAGCGAATGCCAGGACCCCAGCGCCTGCGGTCAATTAGTATATGAAAAACCAAATTTGCGTGAACTTTTATAAATTTATATAAATCTATAAATTTATAAATATTTGAATTTATAAATAAATAAATTAATTTAATTGAACCGAAAGTATTTATCTCTTGTTTCAAGTTTGAAGTTTGAAGTTTTGAAATTTAGTTTGAGTTTATTTGAAAAACGCAACATAAATCCTGTTTATATTTGATGTCCTTAAAACTTTTCTAAGCGATAAAATCATCAAACTTTATTGTTATTTAAATCGTTGGCACTTGGCAAAAATTCAGATTTTATCGCATTTTATATTGAACACTCATAACCTTTGGCATCGGCTCTGGGTAACATGTGATTCCTTCTCAAGTCTCTGTGTGTGTGTGTGTGTCCATAAATGCGCGTGGGTAGACTTGAGAGAACATGTATATATATATATATCTATATCGGTTTTAATTCCAGTATGAGTAATGCTGCTCATATCCTTTACAGCAGGCAGCGGCTCTGTCACTCTGCCACTGCCTGCGCCTGTCCTTGAACCTGCCGCTTGCCATATAAAGAATACGCAGCGAAAGTACGAGGATCTACAAAAAATATTTATTGGTTGGCCCCAAAAACAGTTTGGTGGATAAAAATCTAGGCGCTGACAGCGCTCAAGTGCGTACACACAAATGGCATATGGTTTGGCTTTTCCTTTTATTCGATTTAGTTGTTGCTTTTTCTTTTCTCTATATACATTTTCTCTCCCTCTCTCTCCTCTCCCTCTCTCTCTCTCTCTCTCTCTCTCGGTGTTCTTTTTTTTGTGTGAGGGGCGGTGGGGGGAAAGGAAGGCGCTTGTGCGTCATTTTCTATGAAAATCAAACGCAATAAAAATCATAGACATAGTTAAATCTAACACACACACACACACACGCATGTATGTGTACATGAATCTATGTATATACATATATACACATATATATATGTATTGGTATGTGTATGAGTATATGTATATACTTAGTAGGTTCTGTTGCGACTCAATGCCAGCGAATGCGATGAGCGGAAATCAAAAGTGGAGCAGGCAAGTCATGCATCCAGCAGTGAGTGCTCTGCAAGTGTGTGTGTGTGTGTGTGTGTGCAAGTGTGTGTGTGAAGAGCTATGTGCGTATTTATTTTTAGCAGGCACTGTGGCTGAGTGCAGAGCCATGCTAATGCAAATTATAGCCTATTTAAGCTGACGGCGCACACCAAGAATATGGCCAGGACGAAACTAAAGCCTACTTTACCGTCTGTCACCGAGAAACTAAAACCCAAAGTGCATTAGAAGAGTCTTCGCGCCGAGTTGCACAAGTGGATGGCCCAAGGATTAGGACTGGGCAGATACTGAGCTGGGACTGGGTGGGGACTGGGTGGGGACTGGGTGGGGACTGGGTGGGGACTGGGTGGGGACTGGGTGGGGACTGGGTGGGGATTGGGTGGGGACTGGGTGGGGACTGGGCAGGGACTGGGCTGGGACTGGGCTGGGACTGAGCTGGGACTGAGCTGGGGCAGAGCTGGAACTGTTGGGCTGGGTGCGGGTTTGGGCTGGGTGACTTGGCTTGTCTAGTCTAGGCTGGCTGCTTAAAGGCTCTGAGCGTGCAGCTTGCAGCCTGCATTCGCTTTCGCAGCAGCCGCGCATAATGAGGCTGCCACGCGGCTGGCTGCATGCATAATTTAGCAGCGTGCTAAAAACTGTAGCCTACTGTGCGGCGGTTGTGCTTTTCTTATGCCCGTACGCTCTGTTGACCTTTTGCCAAGACACTGGGCCCTCACTTGTGGTACGCTTTCCGATATAGAACCTCACTGGGACTTCTCATGCAGATGTTCTCATCCTGTCCTGTGGCGAGAAAGAAACATAAATTATAGTTGAAGGATGGCTTCTAGTTTTATTTATAAACAATCAATTTACATATTTTTTTTATTACCAAAAATTTATTCGCTTAGCTCCCCCGCTCCCATAGGCTGGGGAAGAGGCTGTCATTTATCATGCGGCTGCAAAATTATTGTTTGCAACTTCCCTTTGACTTAGTGTCCTGTTGGCAGTCGGGCGAGTTTCCATCAATCATTCAATCCTCAATAGAAGATCCTGCCCGGGGATATTTATGTAGATGTTGTGCTTCGTGGTGTCTGTCCCTGTTCTGATTTGTATAAAATTACGCAACAAAATTGCAGGTCCTTTCATGGCAGCAACACAAACGATAATAATAACTCTCAAAGGACTCTGAAAGCAAAAAAGGGGCAAGGAGCTGCTCATTGAAGTTAAATTTAGTTACTTTTTGAAGTAAAAGCATTTAGAGATGAATTTGAAATTGTAATCTTGAAATAATAAAGGAGTCGTATCCTTTGACTGAGTGCCTGCCTGCCTGCCTGCCGCACGTAGAGAAAATGTTTGCATTTCTTTAAAAAAATACTTAAAATTTGTATTCCTGCCACATTGCCAACACTTGTTGCCCCAAATGACTGAAGTGAGAGGCAGCTGCTAAGCAAACTGACGGCCGCACCCAACCAGTCAGCCAGACGAGAAACGAGCTAAGCGTCGAGGTGCCTAAATAAACACTAGCAGTACACACACACACACACACACACACACACAACCAGCCACACACAACCAGCCACACACAATCAGCCACATACAACCAGCCACATACAGCACGCCACGCACAACCACACACACAGCCACCCACACACACACACACACACACACTCAAACACATATTGAGGTAACCGCAAGTAACATTTATATAAAGGTTAGATTTTCAAAGCTTTTGAGTGCCTGTGTTTTGGGGTCCCGTTAAGTTTGCACGTTGCTGCAGCTGAGCCGAAACATAAGATAAAATTACGCATACGCCAGAGTGGTTCCAATCAGTACGAGCTGCCAACAAAGCGCACAAATTAAATTGACCTTTTGCGCAATTGGCACTCTCTCCCTCTCACTCTCTCCCTCTCTCTCTCTCTCTCTCTCTCTCTCTCACTCTATACAATTGAGCCTCGAAAGTGTGTCGAGTCATTGCGAATTTCAAACTATCTCCCCATCCCTCTCTCCCCTCGTCACCCCTCGTCTCCCTTGCTCTGAATTATTTAAGCCTTATTATTGGCAAAATTTAAGTAAGTGGAAATTACCAAATTCGATACCCAAGTGAAAGGATACCCTACCTGTGGGCAACGCGTGCATTGAACGAAGGATATTTGAGAGTTGGCATGATTTTTGTTTTCCTCTTCATTTTCATTTCACTGGACTCTCCGACTAACGAGCCAAATGTTCGGAAACATGTAGTGACCGTCCCTCTGAAATTTATTAACTTAAATAAATTCAATTCGAAGTGAAACGATACTGAATCGAAATCCTTAGCCGCATCCAATGCCAGGACACATTCCCCGAGTCTCCACTGTGGCTTGGCTTAGTTGCTTACTAATAAACGTCAAGGTACGAGTATGTCAGAGGTTGATTTTGTTGTCGTTGTCGTTGTCATTGTACCGCCCTTCCATCCTTCATTCCCTCTACTTCCCGTTGTTTTTTGTCGTTGTCGTTGCCGTTGTCCTTGTCGTTGTCGTTTTCGCTGTCGGTATCCTGCCTTAGTTGAAATTGACAGCTGGTTTTGCAATTAAATAAGATTTATGTTGCTGCAGCTGCCGGCCGATCCTGATACGACTTAATACCCATATATTATATTATCTGTTTATTTTTTTTTCCTCAACATTAATATGCCCGTAAATGACCTGAGCTGTCAACTGTGCGTATGCGTAATGTCAGCCTATCTTCCTGTCCTTCGTTCTTACCACTGCCCCAAACTAACTTCTACCTTTTCTCTCTTCCCCCCTCTCGTTACAGGTAAGTGCTTTTAAGCAATTTCTGGGTTGGAGGCGTTAAATATTTATGGGCGTGATACATATCAGTTCAGTCAGGTGCGTAATTGTAATTTCTATTTCTGTCGTTGGGCAAAATTAAAATTTAAGATTAAATTGATCTATAAGTGTCTCAGACTCTGACGCGATGCAACTCCTTGCTGCCAGGTACCTAACTGCTTGGCCGGGCTTGGCTTGGCTTGGCTTGGCTGGGCAGGTTGTTCACTAGATACCTTAGATACAGTCTTTGGGTATGTGGCAACTGCTCTGTAGCTTACTTTCTGTTTGTTGCTCTCCATTTTCGTTGTCTGTTTGCCTTGTACGTGCGTACATATAGATGTATATGTAAATATATATTTAACGCTGGAGCGCCTAAGGCTATGCACCATTATCTGCACGGCTTACGCAAACAGACAACGTGAAGGTGGGCGGCCTGTGGGTGGGGAAAATGTGTTTAGGCCGGACAGTCATAGAGAAATGAGTACCGAGAAATGAGTAAAAGGAAAAGAGAAATGATGGAGGAGGGGGGGAGGGAGTAGGTGGAGGGACGAGAAACGAGCGCAATAAATACGCGACAAAAACGCTCGACATGACTGGCTCGGTCTTTAACCTGCCGCTTGCAAAGTGAAAGTATCTACTGGCTCGTCAACTGCCATAGAATTATGCGTGTACACACACACACACACACATACACACACACATGTATATATATGTATTCACACGCATATGTATATAGCCTTTTGCCTACTATCTGCCTGCCTTCTGCCCATTGTCTTCGAAATGCGTAATGAGGTCACTAAAATGGGTGTGCGTCATTTTGTGGGGGTCGCCAGGGCGTTGAGGTGCCGCTGAAGCTGCTTACATAATTCAATTTATTCGACATTTGCCAAATAATTGATGGGTTGCCCACGCAGTCAATTGGCCGGGCAGCTTGCCCAACTAGAGCCATGTCGGGATCATTTTGTCAATTTCCACTTTTAACATTGCATAACAATTGGGTTTTAGATTTTTTTTGTTCGATTCTTCGACTCGTTCATTCTTTAATTTTCCCGTATTTCCATTTTCCTCCTTTTTTGTAAAATTCTTCGATTTTCACCTTTTGTGTGTAATCCTTTTTTTTGGATCTCCATGCTTGGCCACCGTCTGAAATTGTTTTCTAATCAAAAAACTAAACAATACACACAGACGACCCAAACACTTGGTCCACTGCGTAGGCCATAAACAAACAGCCAAAGCAGCAGAAGCAGAGGCAGAGGCAGAAGCAGAGGCAGAGGCAGCAGCAGAGGCAGAAGCAGAAGCAGCAGAAGCAGAAGCAGCAGAAGCAAAGGCAGCAGTAGCAGCAGTAAAGGCAGCAGCAAATGGCATGGAAATGGGTATGGACATGACAACAATGCAAAGTTGCCGCCAGTTTCAGGATAACAAAAGCATCCTTCGCATATTTGTTCATGAATGAGTGGCTGGATTCAGGCATTCTGTCCGCAGTCCGCAGTCCTTAGGAGCCCACCCACATACGTCCTTTGACTAAAACCACATTTTGTTGTAAGTTACTGGTCAGGGCAGCCTGACAATGGTGAAATCTCTCAGCTGGAGTCACAGTTACGGGAACTGTGATAAGTGTGAACACAGAAATATTTGGCTATAATTAGATTCTCTCAGGTGTTGCTTGAGCAGCGCCACCTTGTGGCCACAGAGTGAAGTGTTCATGCGACTTGCATTTTTTTCCACACTCCATAGAAACACACGTGTTCCTCGTGGAGAATAAATAATTTCATAAATATGACTTATAGAAATTATTTGTGCTCCTTGATGGGAGTCTTCTATAGTTATATATCCTGTGGTATATATCCTGACTTGACTTCGAGTCATCGTTGCGTCAGCCCTGACCAGAAGCTGACCAGAAGATGGTCTTCTTTTTTAATAGTGTCCATTAACAACGCATGGGGATTTTTTTTCCCAGAATCTGTCAGAATCGCAAAACAGAGGCAGAGACAGAGGCGGAGGCGGAGGCGGAATGATAAGGTCAGAGTTCGAAGTGTGTTGCTTGCAAATTAAATGGACCAAGCAAAGTCGTTTCCCTTCGAGAGAATTAAATGAAATTGTATCTTACTTCCCGTTGGCACTGCGCCTTTGACTTTGAAGGCATTTAACGGCTGCCACACTTTGGGGTTGTGCGTGTCCCCGCTCAACGTTTAGCATGCAGACTGCAGTTCAGCCCTTGAGGCATGAACGTCCCTGCCTCAGCCTGAGCCTGGGTCCTGGGCCCTGTCCCTGGCCCTGCCAAAGACCCTTTTCCATTGCCAACTGCAACTGTTATTTTTTTTATTATTATTATTTTTTTTTTTCCCCCCAGTAAATGCATTTGCTGCTGTCTGTCCACCCCCTCACCCCCCTCATTGCTGGGGGATGCACATTTTGCCTGCTTGTTTTGCTTTGCTATTAATATTGCCAAAGGTGCGCACTCTCTGGTACTTAAGTGGCTGCCGTCTGCGAACTGTCAACGGGGGTGGCCTGGCGACGACTCGAATTCTTCTACTTAAGCACCCACTGCAGTTGCTGCTCCTGCTGACAGGCAGCTAGTCTCGTCCTGGCTGCATTGTGTCATTTGACAGTCAGACTCTCATTCTTGGCTACAATTCGACCCTTTTTCCTTATACCTTGGCTTGGCTTGGCTTGGCCTTTGTCTGTGCGTCTGTCGTGCCGTGTACCCAAAGTCCTTCTTCCTGTGCTTCACACCATCTTCGGCATTATGGGTGGGGAGGGGGGTGGGTGAGCCATGGCAACCACTTGGCTTTGAATATCACGCGGAAATTAAGTAACTAAGTAGCCAAGCGCTAAAGCTGTAGTCCAATCAAAACTTTTCATTATGCATAGCGTAAAAGCCGAGCCGTACATATTTCATAATAAGAATGCGCCATAACATAAATACCTGTAAGTACAGAGGGGGGAAGGGGAAGGGAGGGGGGACTAGGGCCGACTATGGTGAGCCTTATTGGCTCAGGTAAAGTCAGAGAATAAAAAAGAAAAAAAAAAGGAAAAGGAAAAGTTTTATTGTCATAGCATAAAGTTGCCTTAAAAGTTTAAGCCGAGAAACTGTTTGTCCTGCTGCTGCTGCTGCTGCTGCCGTCCTGGCCTGACTCTTGGCTATATTTAGCCTCGTCCTGTGTAGGTAACCAACCTGGGCAAAACATTGCGCTTGGCCTGAGGAGATTACTGAGTGAAACATTTTTAATGAAACTTTTTCGTTGTCAGCACCGTCTAAATATACAATATGTATTACATAGACACAAACTTATGTGTGTGTGTGTGTGTGTGTGTACATAAGAATAAGGCGCTTTGGCGTTCGAGTGAGGAGTCCTGTTAATGAAAAGTCAGCCAGTGTTGGGCTGTACGTGCCTGCCAAGCAAGCAGCCAAAAAACAATATTAATAATGTGCCAAGTGGATGTTGGCAGGAAGGGGTGAACTGTGGTGTGGAGTAGATCCTGCAGATGGAACGTGATGGCCAAAGAGTGCTCGCCATAAGCCATAGCTGGTCTAAGTTTCACCTGGAGTGTCCAAGTGTTAGTTACTGCGTCTTAGTTTCTGTTTTTTTTTTCCTCCTTTTTTAAATCTCACTTTTATCTTTCTTATTTTTCGCTCCTTTGGGTTAGTTAGTTATTCGCTTCAGACTTTGTTCTTTTCCTGTCCTTCCGTCGGTGCCTTTTCGTTACTCATTTCCTGACTCATTTCCTTGAAATTTTTTATCACCTTCCCTTTTCGCTGTTAAAGTCATCTATTTCGTTGTTTACCTTTTTTATTTCACACCTTAGCTCCCCATTTTCCTGACTTATGGCTTCTACAATATGCAGGTTCCAGGACTCCAATTAAACTCAACGTGAGAGCAGAATGTCCCTTGGGAAGCAAAGAGGAAGAAGAGGAAACACAATAGCTTGGGGCCATTAAATTTCATATATCCTTATTCCATTTTATGTGCAATTATTGCAAATATTTTGTTGTTCTTTTGCTTCGTTCTTCCGCGTATCCGCGTATCCGCGTATCCTGTCCAGCTTTGGATATATATATCTCTGTCTATGTGGCCATTTGGGGGACAGCCATGTGGCGTTGAAAAACAACTCAAAATGTCAAAAGTTATAAATAATTTTCATATGTAAAAGTGATATGTTCAAAACATGTTGACAGTGCTACGCAGCTCGAGTTAAGTCCTGCGGCTGCATCCGTGTCCCAGTTCCACGTAATGCGCAAAAACTTCAAAGTAAACAAACAAACACATCACCCGAAGCCGCATGCTACCCGCTCCCGCCTCCCGCCTACCGTCTACCGCCTACCGCCTACCGCCTCCCTCCGTCTGCTTTCCCATCCCATCATCGACCATCTTCCCACAGTAATCCTTGTCCACCCACCACCACCACCAATGCTAGCGACAATCTGAGCCCGAAGAATGGCCCCAAGTCCTGAGTCCCAAAGTCCAGCCCACGGACTTGGTTTCAGTTTCAGCTCCTGGCACAGACAGGAGAGCAGAGAATTTATGTTGATTTGCACATGTTTATGTCCAGCCAGAGGCACCTGTGGGGTCGAGTGGGAGTCCTGTGTGGAGTCCTTGCTTGTTTTGCTATATCTTTTTGGCAAGCCAAGCACAAAACAAAAGAAAATCGAGAAAAACCAAAAGCATTCCCTATGAAATTTGTATAGCTGCGTTGCCAGGAAAACAATTGCGAAAAGTAGTTTTCCACGAGCTCCTCCGACACGTAACAAGCGAATGTTTACCTCGGGAAATTCAACTAATGTGCGTTTAACCTCCGCACCTCCCACACCCACACACACACACACACACACACACACACATACATACCAGCAGGAGCAATAGCCACACTCGCCACTTACACAAATACCCACAACCACACCCACACCCATAGCCTTAGCCATAGCCATAGCCTTAGCCATAGCCATGCTTATAGCCACACCCCCACCCCCCATTCACACCCACACCCACACCCACAGCCACTGCGAAGCAGACACACAAAGCGAGACAGACACAGACATCGCACGCACACACTAAAATTAGCCGAGCATTAAAAATGCAGAAGGCAATGACCAAAAATAAAACCAAAGCGCATCGCACTCGATATAAATAGATGGAGCTCATAATCCTTATGCTGTCCTGCCGCAAGTCCTCTGCCGCCCTGCCGCCTTGCGGGCTAAGCGAATAGTTTAAATTATTGAACGCCATTGATTGCAGTTAAGCATTACGCATGGAGGTTTTATGATGAAATGTCTGTCCTTTTGACCAGGAATAGAATTGCTTGACTGTTCACTGTGTCCTGTTGGCTGTTGCCTGTTGGCTGTTGGCTGTTGACTGGTGCTCATTTCCATTGATTAGTGGCTCACACATTCCTCAAAAGCAGAAAGCAATTGACGCAAATGACCAGCAGGGAAACAGACGAAAGCGACCCAGGACGATGGCTAGCGACGATAACCATCATTAAATCAACGACAGGACCTAAAATTATATCCATTAAAGTTATAAATAAAATGCCAAGTCGCCGGGCAAGTTCTTCTCGTTGGTCGTGCCCTCCATTTGAGGGCGTGTCTGTAATTGTCCTCTTTTCTTTTCTCCCACTCTCCCACACTTTCCCTCCCTCTCTCTCTCTCTCTCTCTCTCTCTCTCTCTCTCTCTCTCTCTCTCTTTTGCCTTTTGTAATTATTTTGATTTTGAAAATAGCACGAGGCGAGTGCCTGGAAAATCGCATGCGCAATTTGAATGCACAGGACGCTTCAGTCAAATATCATAGAGCCACTTTTCAAGTGAATCCAATTGAGTGATGAGTGTGTATGCATAATAGATACCCAGCACTTTTCCACTTAACGGAAAATCAAATCAAAAATTTCCCCCCTCCCCCCTCCCTCGCCACCTCCCCCGTCCCCACTCCCTTCCAATCACAATCCACACGTCGCACTTCGAGGCCGCAAAATTTGTTTATATTTTATTAATTTTTGCCACTTAATGGGGGGTGGGGTGTTATTATCCTTAACGGCATAATAAACACAACAACTTACATCCGATTCGAATTTTGATATAATTTATTAAAAATCAACAATTAATTTGTTCATCAATTGAAAATAATTTTCAATGAATTTTCATATTTTTCACTGTAAAATTGAATCGGAATTGGAAAATTGTTGAGAGACACGGAAGGTGTATATCCTTTGGCACTTCCTTTTGTATATCCTTATTCGTTTATTTCTGTAACATAGAGCCCATCGAGTGGCCGGAATTGAGGCTGCCATTTGACAATTTTCGTCAATTTTCCTGTGCGACTGTGACGCAGTGTCCTGGCCAATATTTGCCTAGGCGTCGCGTTGTTTTGCGCTTGATTGCGTTCTCTGCGCTTGATGGGCCATGCCCCCGTTCTAAGCCAACACACACACAAACACACACACCCCATTCCCATCACACAACATTTCTTAGATGATACCCATTGGGTCCTTGCCGCTGACGTCAGAGCGGGCACGGCAGCAACGACTTTGCCAACGGCCTTGAGGTCGGCCGCTGCAGGACAAACAGTTTAGATACACGACAATCGAATTTTGAATTCCAATTGGAATTCGAATTGGAATTGGAATTCGAATTGGAGTCGGAGTCGGGCAGTAGGCCAGGCCAGGCCAATTAGCAATTGTCAGAGTGTGAAATTAATAACAAATTTTACTTTCGATTGGCCAAGAGTAACGGCAGCTCATTTAAACGCTCCACCACGCCCCATCGAGCTGGGCAATTAGCAAATTGCTTGTGCCCATGGATCTCAGTGTAAGCCGAGAAGTGGAAGAAGAAGAAGAAGAAGAAGGCACTTACAGTTTCCCAATTGCTGTAGTCGTCAGTTATAGCCAATGGTTACTGTGGCAACCACAAGCAATGAGTTTTTTTTTTTTGTTTTTGGTTTTTAATTATTAAAATTCTAAATTATGGCCCACAGACTGCAGATGACTTTAAAAGTGAATAATGTCCTCTTGTGTGCTTTAAGGATAATTCCTCTACTCCTTGAAATGGCAGCCTAGCTTTATTTGTAGGGTATCCTTGGGTTGTGCCCGGCTTTAAATAAGTGTACAAAAATATGAGCGGAAACATTGCATTTGTGCAATTAAAAAGCTGTCAGTAACCATAGCCATAAATGCCAGGACCTATATCCTTGCACATGTCCCGCATTGTTTTGCTCTTTTCTTTTTTGCGGATTTTATTTAAGTTTATTGTTGCCGTTGTTCCTTTCTGCTGCTGCTGCTGTTTGTTGTTGTTGATGTTGTTGTTGCTGTTGCTGTTGTTGTTGCTGCTGCTGTTGTTGTTGTTGTTGTTGTGGGTTTCAGGTTTGTTTTCCTCTTTTTGGTCCGTAACTAAAACGCTTATCTTATCAGCAGTGATTAGACTCGCTCTTTGCGTGATTGTTGAGTTACAGGCGATTTATATATAAAAACAGAGCAAATTTATAGTGCATGTGTGTGTGTGCGTGTGTGTGTGTGTGTGTGCGTGTATGTGCTGAAGGGTGGAAGGAGATGGCTCTTCTTCCCTGTATAGGAGAATATCCGCTAAGCGGATTTCATTGCATTTGTGTAAGTGATTCGAGCGTATTATATCTTCCTCTGCTTACGTGTGTGTGTGTGTGCGTGTGTGTGCGTGTGTGTGCGTGTATTGCTACATTTAAACTTATGTTCTCTGCGTTTTTCCTTTCGTCGGGTTGATGAGCTTAACTCAGGGTAATGCGTATTAGAATGACGTTAAGAGCTTGTGTTTAAAAAAATAAGAACAATTAAGTGATTTTTCAAGTAAAGAAAAAAAAAGGGGGGGGGGGGGATGGTGTTTTCTGACTTGGCTTTTCCAGCAAGCATATTTTCCTCTATGCAATCCTGATAATTGAATAGCAGCCAGAGGGCAGGGCAATGCATGATCTAGGGTAACTGCCAGTCGAGTCCAGAACGAGGCGTCTGGGGGGAGCCTGCCCCAAATTTGACTGGCATTGAGAGGAGGAAACAATTTTTCTTTCTTCATGCGGTAACTAATCAGTAACAGTCACGCTCATTAGGCCAGTGAGAGCGGCGCAAAGAAAAAAAAAAATGTGCAACATTTTGTGGCAAGTGTGGCAAGTGTGGCAAGTGTGGCAAGTGTGGTCAGCAGTTTTACTTTCATGTGGCCAACGCACCAAACATCAATTATGTGGGCTAAGTTTAATTAGAATTGAGCTTAATTTAAGCGAAAAGCTCAACGCACCGGCCCCAATTTTAGCCATGGCTTCATGGTAATGGTTCACCTGGGTGGGTGATGGGTGGGTGATGGGGGGTGGGCAGTGGTTTGGGCTGTAGCTGGAGCTCAACAGGTGCTGACTGATGAAATTGAAAAATGTTGTCCCCACTTTGTCCTAAACACACATACAGAGAGCATAGCGCGTGGCAAAGTGGCAAGTAAGTGTTGCCAGCACACACACACACACACACCCACACACACACACACACTTGTAGATATGTACTTACTTGGGTTAGGGGCAAAGCATCGACCCAACGCTAAGCACACACGTCAAGCGGAAATGACGACGACGTCGCTGGAGCTGCCGCCTTCATTTTCATTGTTTAACGGAGGTTAAAACTCGCTTCCAACAGACCGCAGACTGTATTGGTATTGTTTGTTGTTGTTGTTGTTCTTGTTGTTGTTTTTATTATTTTTTTTATTGTTGTTGTTGTAGCTGTTGCTGTTGCTGTTGCTGTTGTAAGCCAACGAGAAACGCAAATGAATGCCACATGACGTAGACACAAATATTTGAGCCTGGCTAAGCTCGTAAGGGAAATAAAAGGAAAACACGTTTCATACCCTCTCCCCCTCCCTCCCTACCTCCCTCCCTCCTAGTCTCCTTCCCTCGCCGTCTTCCCCTGCCTACACACACCTAAAAAAAAGTGTGCCTGCGCTTTTGTTTTTTTCACATTTCCGTCGCGCATTTTGCCGTGACTTAATTGCTGGTCCCTATATTAGGGTGTACACACACACACACACACACATACATACACATATACATGTATATTTAAATATTCAAAATCATCTGTGTGTGTGCGTGTGTGTGTGTGTGTCTGAACGTCTGTACATATCCCTATGTGCACAGGACTATACAAATCCGCGCTTTTGACGCTTTTCGACTTCTGTTGTGCGCCGGGCCTTTTTAACACCCATCGTATAACGGTATCAAAGGGGTATGCCAAACAATGCACGCTATTTTTAGCCGCTTAAGAGGGGGCGTGGCCACACGTTATTAGCTGAGAAAACATATTTAATATGCAAAGTATGTGCAGACTTGTGTAAACTTCTATTACCAACGGTTTTTTTATATTTTCAAAACTTCTAAGGAATATCAAATGAGAGTTTAGGGCGTGGCAGGATGTCTAAGGATATAAATAAATGTGATGCACAGATTAAAGTATAGTTATATAAGTGGGCGACAAATCACATATCTGATTTCATTAAATATTGAATATGGTTTCAAATACTACCGAAGAAATCAGATAAGATTTAATTTTTATTTAATTAATTAATAATTAATTTAATTCAATTATAAATTGCGAATTTAATTACTTTTAAATTACGCCCTTCACGTGGTATCTCAGTGCCTGGCACACCGCTCGTGGCTATCGTTCTGTGGGCTTATTTAAAAAATTTGTCGTGTTGCTTTGTCGCATTTTAATCTGCGATATCACGCGATTACCGCTACCCACGCCCCCGCCACCCGCCCCCCGCCCGCGGCGGAATCCTTCGTTAGCCCCAATGTATGTGAGAATTCCGGCAACAGTCAAGCAACAAGCAACTGTGTTGTGGTTGTGGTTGTAGGTGCTTGGTGTAGGTGTGGGTGTGGGTGTGTGGGTGTGTGTGTGGGTGAGGATGTGAATGTGTTAAATGTGCTTTGTGTATTAGTATATCTGTGTGTGTGTGTGTGTGTTAGCATTGTCGCAGCTTAAGCGCGATTTACATGCAAATGCGATGCCGCCTTTTGCTGCCTTTTTTCGGTTTTGGCCGCACACAAAAATAAATTTCACTGCTTTATTTTTACACACCTCCAATTATAAGCAGTGTCTGTGTTTGTGTGTGTGTCTGTGTCTGTGTTTGTGTGTGTGTTGCGTGTATTGTGTGCATGTCGACTGAACACTATTTTTAGCCATTGTTTAAATGAAAATAAATGCAACAATCGCAAGTTAATTTCATTGTGCGCCGGTGGCCAGCATTTTTTAATTTATAATTTTAATGAAATTTTGTCGTTGCCTTGAAGCTTTTTTAATGCTTTTATAAATTCCTACTCTTTTATAATAATCTTTTTTTTTTATTTTTTTATTTTTTTTTATTTTTTTGTGGTATTTTTGGTATCGGTATAAAATGCAATTTAAATGCAAAATAGTTGCCTTTGGTTTTTTTGCACATTTTCCCCTCTTATTTTATTTTTAACTTTTTCGCGTTAAACGAATGCAAATAAATTTTATAAAGAGTCCACAGTTTTTCCAAGCTAATTTTAAATTGCAATTTATTTTTTATATTTTCATGTTAATTGCGGTAAATGTCACTATTTGAATAAATATTTGTTTTCTCTTGTTTTTTGTTGTTTTTTTTTTTTAATTTTTAATTTATTTTTCCTGAACAATTCTTTCATTGAGCTTCAATAAGTCATGGATAAAGCGGAAAAAAAAATAAAATTAAATTATATAACGTAAGGATCAAATAGTCAGCAGGGATTAAAGTGTACAAATTGCAGATCCCAAAATGATTCATTTATTTGCAACACTTCACATCTGTTGTTTAAATTAAGCTGCAAATTATAAAGCAACTTAAGCACCTCCTGCTGAATCCTTACTCCTGACCTATCGACGTGGAAACAGTGAACATTTAAGGATTCAAACTCCAAAAGTTACTCAGCCCTGAAAATTAAAGCTTTCTTTGGACTTAAATAGTTTGTTTTTATTTATAGTTTATTTTTATTTTTAGAGTATTTTTATTTTTAGTTTATTTTTATTTATAGTTTATTTTATTTATTTTTTATTTTTTTTTATTTATAGTTTATTTTTTATTTTTTATATATATATTTTATTTTTATTATATATTTTATTTTTATTTAAAGTTTATTTTTATTTTTAGAGTATTTTTATTTTTAGTTTATTTTTATTTATAGTTTATTTTATTTATTTTTTATTTTTTTTATTTATAGTTTATTTTTTATTTTTTATATATATATTTTATTTTTATTATATATTTTATTTTTATTTAAAGTTTATTTTTATTTTTAGAGTATTTTTATTTTTAGTTTATTTTTATTTATAATTTATTTTATTTATTTTTTTTTTTTTTTATTTGTAGTTTATTTTTTATTTTTTGTATATATATTTTATTTTTATTATATATTTTATTTTTATTTAAAGTTTATTTTTATTTTTAGAGTATTTTTATTTTTAGTTTATTTTTATTTATAATTTATTTTATTTATTTTTTATTTTTTTTATTTGTAGTTTATTTTTTATTTTTTATATATATATTTTATTTTTATTATATATTTTATTTTTATTTAAAGTTTATTTTTATTTTTAGAGTATTTTTATTTTTATAGTTTATTTTATTATTGATAGTTTTATTTTTATTTACAGTTTATTTTTATTTTTATTTTCAGTTTATTTTTATTTTATTTTAATTTTGAGAGTATTTTTATTTACATTTTATTTTTATTTTTATTTTTAAAGTATTTTTATTTATATTTTATTTTTAACTTACTTTTATTTATAATTCACTTTTATTTACAGTTTATTTTTATTTTTATTTATAGTTTATTTTATTTATAGTTTATTTTTTAATATTTTCTTTTTATATGGCAAAAGTTTAAACAGATTAATTTTAAAATGTGAATTATTTAGATTACAGTTTATTGCTTAAGTGCTCAAAGAATTTTAAATTGAGTAATTTATATTTTTATTTTAGTCCTAATTTTGTTTGTTTTCCTTCACCTGAAAAGGGAGAAAATATTTTCATTGTCCTTTAAATGCTTGAAAAGATGCCTGTTTTCCAGCCACTTTTCCACTTATTGTTACATAAAGCGGATTTCTAACTTTGTGGCTCTTGGGGGATGGGGAGGAATGAAGGGAGGGGGAACTCGTTAAATGGCATGAAGCTCGCATTTCAATTATGAAGGAACGGAAGGAATATTAAGACGATGCAAAGTTGTTAACAAGAAAAATGTAATTAAAGACATTTAATATAGCGCAAGTTTTATTGGGGTTCAAATTTCAAGCCATAATAATAAATAAAAATACACAGGGCTGGAGGTGATACTGAGCTGAGCTCCCACTGGAGATGCTGCTTGGTGCTTGCCGCTTGATGTGTAAACCATGGCAAATGTCTAAAACAAACCCTGTGGCTGCTGGCACAGCATTTTTGACCCCGTCTGCGGGGTTGGGCCTGGGTTAAAGTTTTGGTTCGGGTCAAGCAAATGTTTGCGACAGCTTCACACAATTCAAGACCAAGCCCAGACTGGCTTATACATGGGTCAAGCGCTTGATACAAATACTATGTAGAGTTCTCTCTATAGCCGCTTTTGTCCTTTCGTCCCTGCGCACCTTACCTCCCCCCCAACCCCACTCCCCTTACTGGCTGCCTGGTGGCTACGTGCCCGTGTTTGTGCCTTGAAAACAAAGCGAAAATGAGCGAAACTCGACGTCGGTACTAAAACTCCTGTCGCACCTGCTCCGTGCGGTGCCTGCGCAAAAAGGTAAATACATAAAAATTTGTTGCTGCGGCCGCACAATGATAAGGACATAGGGAGAAGGTGAGATGAATATTGGGCACAGTGGTTAGACACTTCTGAATACAAAGCGATTTCGCTCTATTCTAGAAATACGAGAATATATATATATATATATATTAAACAATCATAAGCGCTTGGCCGGGGATTCAAACTTACATCCAAGGATCGCAGCTTATTTGCCGAAGTGTGTGCATTGACTTTAAGCTGGTTGTTAGAAGGCAGAGGACATATTTCAAGGGATTTGTGGCCACTGTTCTAAGCGCTTAAGGGGTCAGGTGGCCGAGGTCACAACAAAACAGACACTAAAAGTCATAACAAATATAAGCGAAAGAGTAGACGCGAGGATTGTGGTGCAATGCAAAGAAAGAAGGGAAGGAAAGAGAAGTAAAAGGATGAGGATAAGGATAAGAGAGCCTTCTCTCTTACCGTCTTGTTGTCATTTGTAGAATGCGGCCTAAAAGTATGCTACATTAAAATTTTAGTGTGTCAATTGTGTGCTTTGCACGCGCGCCTGTGTGAGTGTGTTAGAGTGCGAGTGTGTGAGTGTGTGAGTGTGTGAGTGTGTGCAATTGTATGTGCCTGGGAGTGCTGGGTGGCTGGGGATCACGTATTGTGTTCTGGCCTGTTCTTGTGTGCTTAGATGTTTGGGTGTTCGGGTGTTTGGGTATTTGTGGCGGTCACGTAGCAGGTGAAAATGGCATTCTGTGCTCTAAGTATGTGTGCATGCATGTGTGTGTATGTGGGGCATGTAATTGGCGTTTAAGGCTTTGACGTCAAACCAAAATAATAATCGTTCGCACTTTTGTTTGCCATAGCACCTCACGTTACTTTGCCTGCTCCTTTGTTCTGCGGTTTCATCTTGGTTATTCTTTTTTTTTCTTCTTTTTTTATATTATTATTTTTTTTATTTTTATTTATTTTTTTTTTTTTTGTTTTTTTGTTATTTTTTTGGCTTGCCAATGCAATAACATTTTATCATGTGTTGTGAGAACTTAACATGCCATTGCCTTCGACCTTAGAGCGAGCAATTAAAATAATTAGAATTACAATTTGCAGTCGCCTTAAAAATAAATTAAAAAAAAAAAATAATAAAAATGAAATACGAAATACGAAATAAAATGTCTGGCAAGCCAAGGAGGGACCCACATGCAGCGTCATTCCTTTAAGTATATACGTGAATTATATACGATATCCCTGAGTACATCATTAATTTATATAGACGAAAAATAAAAAAAAAAGGAAGACATCCTGCTCCCGCTCCCGCTCCCGCTCCCACGCCCACTCCCGCTACCGACAAACAGCAGCAGCAACACGTCGCCCCCAAGGGCTGCGTTTCAAAGCTCATTTAAAATGTATCTAGAATATGGCAGGACATTATGTTAATTACTAGAGACGCGAGCGAAGCTAAAAAGCTTTTTGCAAAATTATTACATCAGATGAATAAATTTTATATAGGTTTTGCATAAATACATAGCCGATACGCCTGGCGGACTATCTATCTATCCATCTATCCATATATATACATATATATTAATTTCGATATCGGCACATCCTGTCGACACAGAAGACCCCAATAATGTTCCCCTATCATCTGCCAAATACCGAACTTATCGGAGTGCAGGACGACTCTCTAAATTTGAAATTGAATCCTTCGACTAATTGATGAATTTTATTTCCATTCTATTTTTAAATTCCGCAACTGAAGATTCCAATTTTTCAATTTAATTATTGATATCATATTTTATTTGTGGTCATTTAATGTTTCGACGTAAAGTTTTAATGGGTCTCACTTTTGGCTAAGTTGCGCTTTTAACGCTTTTTAATTGCCAATTAAGAAGTTTGACTCGCTTTTAAGATTTATGCATAAGAAATGCGATGCTGGTGCATCGATTGATTGTTGGCAGCAGCAGCGACAGGAGCGACACGAACAGCACGACGGGTGCTGAAAGGGGGACGGGCCAGGAGGAAGGACTGGGACGCGCTCGGCAATGTCGATGAGTGAAAGCAAAAGCTAAGAAACCAACGCGCGTTAACAAAATCATTTAATTTGGCCAAAATACGAAAAACAAGAATTGAAGGAGACCGAAAAACGCCAAACGAGCGTGTGGGGAGATCCAAAGGCAGGAGCAGAGGTGGAGGTTGAGGCAGGGGCAGAGGTAGAGGTTGAGGCAGGGGCAGAAACAGGGGCAGAGGTAGAGGCAGAGACGAAGACGAAGACGAAGAAGGAGACGAAGACGAAGAAGGAGACGGAGACGGAGAGGGAGACGGAGACAGAGACGGACGCAGAGACGGACGCAGAGACGAAGACAGAGGCAAAGGCTGAGGCAGAGGCAGAGGCAGAGGTAGTGGCAGTGGCAGAGGCAAGGAGAGGCAGAAAAAGTCCGAACGCAACAAAAATATGAGTTTTTATTACACTCGCAACGAGGAAATCTTAAGGAAAACTGCGAAAACGCTGAGAACATTTTCGCATGCTTTATATGCGGGCTAAAAATAGAATGCGCCTGCCGTGGGGCACACCCAAAAAGTGACTGAAGGCGCAGGAGTCGCAGGAGGCAGGGTAGTGGATGTCCGGAGCTAGCAGTTGGGAGCTGGGAGTTGGCAATTGGGAGCCTCGTGTTGCTGGAGGATGTTCGGCTGTGGCTGTGGGTTCTGGCCTGTCGGCTGTCGATTGGTGTTGGGTCCTGGCAAAGGACAAGACAAGATTACAAATGTGAAAGCAGCAATTCCCAAAAGTTTTGGTGAGTTTTCCTTCGTTTTTGTAGCTGTATGTATACTATGTTCATGTGTGTGTGTGAGTGTGTATATTTTGGGTGAGTGTTTGTGTATATACAGATGTGTGTGTCTGTGTGTGTGTGTGTGTGTGTTGGTGTCTGAGAACAGACGAGGCATATCAAACTGTTGATGGTTTGTTGCTTCTTTATTTGCCTCGTTTTGTTTGTTGCTATATTTGGCCATTTTGTCCTTGCCGCCTTTGTAGCCGTCGTCAACGCCGTTGCCATTGTTATGCTTTGTCTTATGGCTGTTGTCAGACGCGACTCACACACACACACACACACACATACAGTATATATATATATAGAATGTACATATTTTAAGTCCTTATATATTGAGCGTGTGTTCCTGCCTCTGTCGAGCCTCAGCCGCGCCTTAAAAACAGTTAGGGAATGTTTGCCTGTCTGCCTCTGTCCCTGTATGTGTGTGTGTGTGTGTGTGCTGTGTGTTTTCATAGTGATGTTATTAGAGAGCAAGTTAATTAAAATATATAAGCATTGGCGTTTCCTTGACTAAATTGTGAACTGTTGAAAGGCATTGGCACGCTTTCGGCCAGATTAGCCAAAGTTTGTGGCAAATTGGCCCTTTGAGTTTCATTGTATGTATTTTCTATGCATGCGTGTGTGTGTGTAAGATCCTTTAAATTTGTGTATATGCGTGGGTGTTTGTGTCTTATGCCAATCTTAATTTCATCTGCCAGTTATTATTTTTGATTTTGATTTTCTGTGTAAATGGTAAATGGGTAAATGGGTAAATGTCAAGGTCAACTCCTTGGCAGCCATTTAATTATTTTCCCTGCTTTGGCTTATTATGCGCAGCATTTGGCAACTTCTTGGAAATTGAATTTGAGATTCACATAAATTGGTATTCATCCTGGGAAATTCCATTAAAATTACACCTGAGCTCCTCAAACTCGAGGGATAAGCCCGGGAAACGTTTAGCTGGCCAAAGACGAGGGACTAAATAAAATCAAATTGCAAATGGCAAATGGCAAATGGCAAATGACAAGTTGCGAGTTGCGAGTTGCGAGTTGCAAGTTGCAAGTTGCAAATTGCACTTTTAATATGCGCTCATCATCATAAAAACTTGGCCAACAACAATTCGGAGGCTACATAAAAGCATCAAGAACATAAAAACTTGTGCCGACAAACATAAAAAATGTCTCTATGTGTGTGTATGTGCGGGTGTGCGTGTGTGTGTGTGTGTGTTGCCAGTAAACTATGAATGACTGGGCTCAGTCATTTTCAGAAATTCCGAAATAATTTGCTAACAAAGTTAGCCAAATTTCAGATTTTCTATGCTCTCAAGGACATGTCCTGGGAATGAGTCAGAAAATTTCGAGAATTCGTATTTGCCAACTTCGAGTCCTTTTCGTAGCTCATGGACAGCAAAGTAAGTGGACAATCGCAATTTGCATATTGAGTGATGTTAGATGGGCGTGGCACTGCCCATCCACCCAGCAGTAGACATGGCCAGGCAGGCAAAGGACAGTCAAGTGATACACATGCTCTCTAGGTAAACGAGTTGCCAGGGATACCCATAAATCATCTATGATCGATGAAATGCCCCATGGTGAAATTGAGTTTTGATGTAAGTGACTTATGGAAAAGGACAATTCCAGGAAGTGAAAGGGGAGAATTTGTCAAAAGCAGAAATGTTGATGGAAATTTCCAATTAAAGCCAAGAAACTCGGATTATTTTCGATAAATATGGAAATTTTTGTGTTCTGAATTTTCCATTAATTCACACAGAATTCATAATAATTTCCAGGATATCTGTCAGTCGAGCTGCAATTAGGTTTTCACTTTTTAATTGCTAATTGCGAAATTGTTGTTTGAACGCTGAACGAAAACAACGCAGGCTGAAAGGATTCTCATGTCAAGCGAGTGGAAGGAGTGGAGTCTTCAAAATTCCATTTCGAGTATCCAGAACGATGTGCATAAATTGCCACGATAGACCCTGAGAGGCCACAGCCCATGACAGTCAAGGATGAACCATGATACCCCATGGTAGGGACGACTCTAGGATGCGTAGCGCTTGAATCGTTGGGGAGGGGGGGTTGGGTCCTGCAATTAGCTTGCAGGCAGCGTAGTCGATAGAAAAGCAAGCATAAAAATCTGTGATTATTAAATTACAAGAAAATGCAAAGTGGGTGTATCGCGCGCAAACACACACACACACACACACACACACACACATACACCTACACAGAAACCACACACCGGCGCACACACAAACAGGCGTTGCCGGGAAGCGGTTGCCAATATACACACACGCATCAGCTGGCGGCTATTATGTATCCGCATCGCTAGGCCGTGGGTTTTACGCCTTCCAGGACGAGAATTGAATATCAAAAAAATACCAGAAGCTGAACCAGGAGCAGAAGCAGAGGCAGGAGCGGAAGCAGAGGCAGAAGCAGAAGCAGGAGCAGAGGAAAAAGCGGGAGCAGTGGCAGAAGCAGGAGCAAAAGCAGCAGCAGTGGCAGAAACAGGAGCAGAGGCAGGAACAGATATCCCCCGAGTACCGACTATTAAATATTCTTGTAACGAATTTTCCAAAGGACGAAAAAAATGAGCGAACGAGTGAATATAATTTCATAGCGATTTCATTCCTGATTCAACTGTCAGCTGCATGCGTGACCTTTAATGGCAATGGCTTTTAAAAAGTAGTCCTACCCTGCCCGCAACATGATTTCTATGGTGTATCCTTTATCAAAGCGTTACGCACTTACGTAGCTAAATGCGGGCATGTCCTGTAAGAGTATCACAAAAAATAGACATCAAATCACCCACTCAGCGGGAGAATAAACATATTTTTCTTGTGTTAAATAATAAAAGCAAAGTAGCTCCTGGCTCTTGTTTGTGTATCCGGTGTGTGCCAGCTCCTTTGTGTTTTTATGTCTGCGTGTGCGTGTATCTATGTGTGCGTGTGTGCGTGTGCGTGTGCGTGGGAACGGTAGTATAATGTGATGGTATAAAATTGAAAATATGTTAAGATAATTGAAGCAAAAATCAACCGAGATCACAGAGGATGAAATATAATTTGCCAAAATATCAGGTAGTCCTTTTCAAAAATGCATAGACAAATTTTCATTGCCTACATTTGGGCGTGAAATTTAATCAAAACCTCATTAGAGCCGGCGAAGAGCCAAACACCTGGCAAAATTATGACAGCTAACGAAAGTTGGGGTCCAAATGAGAAGGACGCGTTGACAAAACGTACCCAACGTATCCTCAATTTGTCGACAACGCCACCACCAAGCAAGGAGGGATAAGAGATGAGAAGAAGAGGAAAATAAATTCAATTCAATTTTTGTGACATAGGACATCAGGCGGCAGGCGTCAGGCGTTAGGCATCAGGCATCAGGCATTCGGGCAACCTGAATGCGTCACTGAAAATAAGCTTAGGGTAGGACCCACAGAAGTGAAATTGGTTGGAGATCGGCAGAAAGGATAACCGGAACTGGAAGTGGGAATGGGAGTGGGAGTGGCAGTGGGAATGGAAATGGGAATGGGAATGGGAATGGGAATGGGAATGGGATTGGGTTCGGGATTGGTAGTGAAATAGGGAACAGGATCGGGGGAGCGATAGCGACAAGGACACTCTTAGCTACAAAATGAAATCTCATCAATTTTGCATTTGTCATTTATAATTTTTCTGGCTGGAGGGGCTTTTGTTTTATGCATTCGTCCGTTTTGCTATTTACGGCCGAAATATGCATGAGATGGCCGCCAGGTGGAGCCTGTACGTGTGTGGGGGGCGTTAAGACACGAGTTTAATGTCCTGTCCAACCAGCCGGAATCCCATTTAGTAGTGCTTCTCTCTCTCGCTCTCTCTCCCTCTCTCGGGCTTTCATTTGCCCTCCCCTCCTCCCCCCGCCGCCTGTTTATGTGCGCCACATAAAACTATCAATTTATTGCTGTAAAATCGTTGCGCGCTGTTTCCTTTTGCTTGGTGCTTCCTTTAGTTTCCTGCAGACAACGCCCTCTCTCAGCCACACACACACACACACATGCACAGTGACAGACGCACAAACTAGAGCTGCATTTGTGAGTGTGCATATTTGTGTGTGTATGTGTGTGTGTGTGTGTGTATTGCATTGCGCGATTTCGTTTCGTGGGTTTTGTTATTATTGTTGGCAGCATTTTAGGCGCCATCCCGACGAGACAACAGGCGTTTCAGTTTTGACTCTGGGCCGGGGGTGGGTATGGGGGGTGGGAGTGGGTGGATAAAGGTTTTCTCGCTCGAACTTTGTTACAACATTTTCGACTTATTTTTGCGGCGCATTCTCGCTCAGTTGGTAGAAGAAGGAGTTGCGTTTGCTGCTTGCATTACGTTTACGCCACGCCACGCCACACCAACCCCTCCTTTCCGTCCTCCCCTTGCCCCTCTGTTATCCCTTTCGCTCTTCGAAGATGTGGACAAAAATAGCAGCATTTGCTTTTTGGCTGCCCCACACACGTTCCAGCTTACCACACCACACCACATCACCGCCCTGGCCGTCCTGCCCGCCCCCTTCATTCGAGTTTCGCTGCTCAGCTGCGACTTGGCAACAGCTAAATCCTTTTTATGCTTTTGATTTTTTGACACTCGTCCTGTTGTTGTTGTTGTACTTCGGTGCTTGTTGTTTGTTTGTTCTGATTGCTGTTGTTGTTGTTGTTGCTGTTGTTGCTGTTGTTGCTGTTGATGTTGCTTTTGCCGTCGCTGCTGCTGCTGCTGCTGCTGCTAAGTTCCTTAGTGTCAACACGCGTTGACTCTTTCAAGCTTATATCCTAGCTTATGTGCGAGAGTAACAGGATACAACAACGTGGTACAGTTGTGTCCAATGCGTGTTAGTTACACTCTACAATCTGAACGTGATTTGCATACAAGTTCCCAGAAATGGATTCCCACCACATGAGAGCCACTCTGAGCTCTGTCAATGAATTTGCATAAGTTCCAATAATGCTTATCGATACATCCTTAAAGTTGTTCCAGAGGATTTTAAGCAAAGGAGACGCTTAAGCCACGAAACTGAGTGTTCTTAGCTTAAGCTCTGATTCCATCAAATAAGCTCCCTTCAAAATATCCCTGCAAAGGATACAAGTTGAAAGGCTTTTTATCGATTCCTTAGAAACTCAATATGTGTGACGCTTGAATTATTTTAATTGTAAGCAATTAACTAAATAAAATGCCTACCTGTGGGCTTAGCCACGCCCACGTGCTATTAAAGATGGGAAATGGAAACTTGTGGGCGATTATTTCGATTTATTGTCAGGCAGGGTGGTGGGGTGGAGGGCGGGGCGGGTGTGAGGAAGGGAAGCGCAAAAATCAATTTAAAGTTCAATAGCCTCAGTTGGCCCAAAAGGAAAAAGTTGGCACTGCCGAATGGGAATTGATGGTGGGCGTTGATGTGGGTGGGGGAGGGGGAGGGGTATGCAACACTACAACCAACAGCAAGCAGAAGAGGAAGGCAGCTCGCGCGACCAAATTTCAGTCACGTTACAAGTTGCAACTTTTGCACCCACTCAACCAGCCCCCACATTTGCTATCCTTTACCTCCCCCCTCCCCACCCTCAACACCCTCCCGCCCCGCTTCTCTCTTGCTCTAGCAGCGTATTTCTCTCGCTCATTCCTACTCTATGTCTTCGTCGCTCTATGTTGTGTTTAAATGGGAATGTGTGCATGTGTGCATGTGTGTGTGTGTGTGTGTGTGTGAGTGTGTGTGTGCACTGTGGACTGCAAGTTATTTGTGTGTGAAATTAAGTTCAAAGTACAAAATGTGGGTTGACGACAACGACAACAGCAACGGCAGCAACGGCAGCAGCAGCAACGCCAACAACTCAACTTAAGCTAAGTTGCGTCGCCTTGGGTTGAGAGTTGCCTGCAATGTGGAAATGTACAACAACTGCAAACGCCGAGGTCTGCGACGGCAGAGCTCGCAGTGGCTGCAAGAACAAAACAGTCAGCGTTCAACTAACTGTTAGTAATAATGGCTGAGTATATGTTGTGGTCGTATACTGCAAAAACCCATAAAACTAATGGCCAACACACATACATATAAACGCCCACACATAGAGGGAGGCTAACATTGTTTTGGGTCAACGTTGCGTATACGCACTGTGCACATTTACTTGTGGCCAAATGCGATTCTGCAATCAATGGAGACATGTGAAATCAGCATAAATTTAAGGCATTGCCTGTTGTTTTGTAGTGTGCGAGTCCCTTGCACTTTGAGTCCTGCTGCTGGCAAACGTGCCCAAGTATCCATTGATGCAATTAAAGGCGACAATGGTGACAATGGCGACAATGGCGATAATGGCGACGATGGCAACCGCGAAGCGTATTGATAAATGGCAATCGAGGACGCCGTTGGTGGCGACATTGTCATCACAATCATCATCATAATTCCATTCGTCATCGTCAGCGTCAACGTCAACGACAACGACAACGTCAACGTCAACGTCAACGTCGACGTCAACGCCCAACGTTTGGGTCTCTTCAAAAACGCAAATGGCTCTTTGGCACGACATGAGTCCTGGCACTTTCACAATGCGCCTAACGAGGCAGAAGTGAGCGTCGGGATGTCATGCATTGCATTATGAAGTCAACTTTTGCACCTGCCTGGCATCAATTGATTTCAAGCCAGCGGCAGCAGCAGCGGCAGCAGCAGCGGCAGCGGCAGACATCGTTGCATAGATGATGAAGACCTCGATTGGCAGACAAACAGGCAACAAAACAACTCGTCCATTCGGTATGGCGGGTATGGGTTGGCATCATGGGGGAGTCCTACAGGATGGACGCCAGTGTCACTTGGCTCGACAATTGCGAGTCAAGTTGTGCATTGCATTGCTTATGCACATTTTGCAGCTGCCGCCTGCAGCGACAGTCATCGCTGCTTCCTGTGTGTTGTTGTTGGCTTTGCCGTGTAAGCAGATGCATTAATGTGTTGCAAGGTGATGCTGCACAAATTCAACTGCCGCTGCTGCAACTGTAAAATACAGCGCCAAGAGCACAAAACTCGATGACTGGATGCTTTCTGCTCTTAGCGACAGTGACAGCTTGAGCGGGACTAAGGACTTTTGGCTGACAAGTGCTGAAGGGCAGCCACTTAATTTGTCTGTGCCCCTCTGTGTGCGTGTGTGTGTGTGTGTGTGTCTGTCTGTCTGTCTGTCATTTATGGTGTATTTGTGAGTGTTCCAGACACTTCTAAGGAGCTGCATTAATGAATGAACGTATAGTGTAAGCGGCGACTGTCATGTGTACGTCATGTGCGTTGTGTGCGCAAAAGTGTTGCCTACTTTCGTGCGCTGAATGAAAAATGCAAATGCGGCAAAGTCGCAAGTACATATGACAAGTTTACGCTATCGACTTTGCCAGAGGTGACTTATAATTGTCATTGTTATCCTTTTTTTTTGCCTGAGTTTCCAAGAAATCAATTTCCAACTATCTATAAATAAACCGCTCCTTTTTAAGGGTTTCCTCAAACTGACTTCAAACTGAAAATAGAAATCAAAACTAAAATAAATTAAAATTATAGTTGAAATATAATTTTAGGATTTATTTCGCATGTATTTAATACATTTAAGTCGAAGACCTGCTCTGCATGTCAACCTGATAAATAAATGTGTAAGAACTGTACGAGAAGTCAACAAATCCTTGCACTTATCAAATAAATATCCTGTTAACATCGAGCAGAAAAAACGTTCAGCAGGATTGAATGAATTTCTGTTTGGAAAAATAATCTTTGTATATGTGAAACACAAAGTGCCAACAATCTTTTGCGAGACATCGACAACAAAAAGCGCAGTTAAATTGCGGGGCAGCCATTTTTTTTTGTCCTTTTTTTCAATCGGAGGTACAAAAATAGCAAAAACTAGCATGAAAAATAGAAAGTAGGAAATAAAGAGGAGAGCGGGAATATATGAGGTGGAGGGTGACAAAGACAGAAAAGCTGTGGGATGGTGGAAGGGGGATGGGTGAAGGGAGAGGGGGGAATGAAAACCTATACGGGCAACTTCAACAAATCTCAATACGCAAACATAAAGCCAGGAGCAGCAACAACAATAACAATGGCAACACGGGTAACAACAACAACAACAACAATAACAGTAGCAACAACAGCAACAGCAACATATACAATCAAGTGTCTATGCACGTATGCGCGTGTGTGTGTGTGTGTGCGGCAAAAATGGCAGAAACTAAACCGGAGGCGCCAACATGTCCTACAAGTGATTTATTTTTATGTATTTGTTTGTAAAAAGAAAAAAGCATTGAAAATGCCACAAAAAAATAGAAAAAAAAAAAAAGTTGCAATTTTTTTGTTGTTGTTGGCGTTGGCAGTGCTGCTGCTGCTGTTGTTGTTGTTGCGTTCGCTGCGTTGGTGCAGTCGAAGTCTTTCGCCTATACGGGCAGTGTGTATCCTGGCACATCCTGCGAGCACATCGAACAAAGTAAAATAGCGAGCGTACAACTATTTATAACATCGCGTACGCCGCTCAGCGGCATCATCGACAGCAGCGACAGCAGCGATGCTCGATGCTAGATGCGGGCTGGGATTAAGGAGGGGGAAGAAGTGTGCAAACAAAATGGCGAAGAGGCAAATAACGTAGCATACTTTTATGCGGGTGTCGTTGCAACTTGGAACATTTAGACGCAAATCATGGCGGACATTAGCGAGCGCAAAGTTTTACTTTGCAAGTTGAACGATTTATGTGGAAAGTTGTTACCTGAGCAGAGGTGGAGGGTAGAGGGTAGAGGGTAGCAACATTATGCAGAAACTATTTTGACTAACTGTGCAACCTGTTCCTTTTTCTTACTCACTTTTTCTCCCTCTCTTTCTCTCTTTCTTTCTCTTTTTTGCTACATTCCTTCAGAGTGCCCCACCGCAATGGATGGTATGGAGCGATTTGCATGTCCCACACCGGATCTGCAGGGACGCTATCGTTGCATAGATGACCATGTTCTATGCGATGGCTTCATCGACTGTCCGGAGGGCGAGGATGAAGACCGAAGATCCTGCATGTTCTACAAGACGGTAAGTCCAACGCAGAGCCTACAACCGAAGGTTCTTCAGCAGCTCAACTTGCCTTTTCCTTGTGCTCTTTTCATTGCAGACGAAAGCTCATTTGGATGTGTTAGCGGATGCGTTACTTCGCTGGGCGCGAGGGCGTTAAGCCCATTAGAAAGTAACATGCAAGCACACCAATACACATACGAACACACACATACAAACACACACAGACACACTGGATAAAAAAGCACCTACAGAACCCACGTTAAATCTAAATTTTAATTGATTTTATGCTGTATATCTAATACTTAAAGGAAGAAGCTATTAAGTTTAAATATGACCTGGCAACCAAAGACACACAGACACACACACACACACCACAACCACTCCGTCTGCCCATACCGAATAAAGAAAACTTAAATACTGTTAAAGGGAACGCAAGAGTTTGCGAGAGGAGAGCCAAGTGAAAAGCTGAAAAGCTGAAAAGAAAATGAAACCAAAATAAAAGAAACTCAAATCATAGAATGAACAGAAAATTAATCGGAAAGGTATGATTTCAATTATTATTAAACAATTATTAATTATAAATAATAAAAGCAAAAACAAAAACCAAAAACAAAAACAAAAGCAAAAGCAAAAAAATACAGCTATTCCAAAATAAAAATATATTTCTTAAAGTGACGTTTACATTTCGAAAGTATCAACAGAAAATTAAATTAAATTAAATTAAATTAACAAAACAACAAATGAAAATGCAAAATATGTCAAAAGTTTTTCCAAAGGTTTTTCTTTTATTATTTTTGCGCGTCGTATCGGGCCTAAACTATTTTAAGTATTAATTATATATACATATACATATATGGCCGGCAAAGAATATATATGTATGTGTATGTTTATAAATAAATATATATATTTCGTGTACATTATTTAACTATACGTGTATGAAAGTTAGAAAACAAAAACAAAAACGCAAAAAATAAATCAAAAATGTGCGAGCTCTGAGGCGGCAGAAGGGCAAATAATTATATACACATATACACAAGCAAAAGGATAAAGAAAAAACAAAAAATATATATATATATATATGAAAAGCAGACATTAAAAAAAAAAAAAAAAAAAAACAATTATATATATACATATATATATATATGTATACATTTATATATGTATAGTCAACATATACATATAACAATTAAATATACAATTAAAAATTGAAATAGGTTTTAATGCAATGATAATGCTGATAATTCGAGCGCAAGTTCGTATTCCAATGATAGCTGATAACTGATAGCAGATAACAGACAGCAGACAGCAGACGGCAGACAGCAGACGGCAGACGGCAGACAGCAGGTAACAGACAGCAGACAGCAGATAACAGACAGTAGATAACAGACAGCAGACAACCGATAACAGACAACAGACAGCCGATAACAGACAGCAGACAACCGATAACAGACAGCAGTCAACAGACAAGAGATGAATGTTATAAGATAGCAGCTAACGGTCAACGGTTAGCAGTTAGCGGTTAACTGATTATCATGGCTATGATATCGATAAACTAAACGCCGTAGATCTATGAGTGTATGAATGATATTTAAATATACATATATACAACACTTAAACAAACAACAAACAACAAATGAAACAAAAAAAAAAGAGCCCAAAAAATAAGAAAATTTAAAAAAAAAATATATAAGAAATACAAATACAAACATTTACAAAACTAATACAATGAAAGTATAACATTTACATAACAAAAAGACTTGACTTGATTATACTTAAAATTATAATTATTATTTCTTTAATAATTCCAATTCGAAGCTAGACATTTTATTTATTACTGTTCCCTGAGTTTCACATAATTCTTTGTATATAAAATTCCAATATTTTAGCCCTAAAATTACGTGTAAAAAAATAATTACCATAATTTCTTGAACTTGATTTTCCCTTGATTTAATTATTTATTTTCACTCACCTTTTTCATTTTCCATATATGAAACAGTTCTCATGGAAATGGCAGCTATTTGTAGTTAAGAAAATTTATTTACTCGAAAATATTTATCTAACAATGGACTTATAATATATATACATACGTATATGTATATGCATACACATATGCATACATACACATATATGTGTATATATACGTATGTATATGTACATATATAGAAAACAAAAAGAAAACTAAACCAAAACAAGTAAAAGTGACACCTTAGTTAAAAGCTTGTATAAATGCTAAAAACAAAAACAAAATCAAAAATACTCCACAAAATATTTTCAAAATATATTTAAATTTAATCCGAAAAATAAAAGAAAAAATTCATTTCGTAGCAAATGCTATGCCAATTAATTAAAAACAAATTATTTCCATTTTCATTAAATTATTTTTTTTCTTTTTGCTAATTCTTTTTTGCATCTGATGAAAAGCAAATACAACCGTTGACTGTGCTGAAAGCAAATAAAAAGAAATTTTAAATAATTAATAAAAATTAATAAATTATTGAAGCAAAAGCAAAATGAGGAAAGAATACATTTTTTTAAATATTTCTTACATATTATAATTATTATGCATACAAAGTTCCAGCAAACAATCAATTAAGAAAACAATCAAGTAAATTTTAAAGCAGATGGTCAAAAAATCAAATCAATTAAAAAAATCCTTGTGAAAGAAAATATATATACACATATATATATTTAACGGTTGTGTATGCGACATGGCAAAAGATTAAAGCAAAAAAAAAAAAAAATTAAAACGAACTAATCAAAAGTCAAATTACTTTCGGAAATATTCAATTTCAAATGCTTATTAACGTCTTTGGAAAGCCATTCAAAAAGTAATTTTCCCCTTTCATTTTCCAAAAGAAAATTTATTGCCAACTTTTACGTAAAAACTACACAAATAAGCAAAAAGGAAAAACCAAAACTAAACCTAAAACTAAACCTTAAACTAAACGCAAAACAAAACCTTAAACTAATACCAAAACAAAACCTTAAACTAAAACCAAAACAAAACCTTAAACTAAAACCAAAACTAAAACCAAAACTAAAACTAAAACCAAAACTAAAACCAAAACTAAAACTAAAACCAAAACTAAAAATAAAAGTAAAAATAAAACACGTTTATTAATGGAATAACATATGAAATTGCGAGCAATAAAATTTCATATCTTATACACAGTACGTATAAAATGCAAGTAATTATAAACAATTAAATGGAAACTTATCGATAAGTTTTAATTTCGATTCTCTCTTGAGGCTGGCACACAGCTCAAATGCGCCCACAATGCAATATACGAGTAAGGAATAAAGAATACCCCTAACCTAACCTAAAATCGGTGCTGTGTCTCTGCGCTGAAAAGATTGGAGGAAGCAAACTCCCCCTCCCCCCCCCCTGCGCCCTCTTCCCGCATCCCCCTACCAATAAAATAAATGAAATTAAATTAAAATTCTCTTGGATTATTGTTTTTAGCATTTGGTTAAATGATTTCTGATATAAATAACTGCAAAATAACCCACCTTTAAATATAAAATATATTATTAAACAAATAATAAAATAACAGATAATTGCAACTAATTCTATACCAATAAAAATAATAATAATAACAACTTCATCTGAATGAAAATAAATGTATGTATAAAACATAAACAAACAAAAAACAAATACGAAGCAAATAACTACAATTTATGTACGTATATGCATGTTATCCTTGCAAACATTATGCACAAAGTAAAAATAAATAATAAATGAAAAATGAAAAATGAAAAAAATAAAAAATGAAAAATAAATAAATGAAATGTTGAGAAACGAACGAACGAAGACAACTCCCTATATAGTCCTTTAAACTATGAAACACGCACTAAGAAAAACCCGAAGAAAATCTGAAAACCAAAAACTCAAAACTCAAAACTGAAAACTCAAAACTGAAAACTGAAATGAAAAATCGTAGTAAACGCGACAGATGAAAATTTTAATGCAATTTTTGAATGAGATTTGAAATGAAAGAAATTAAAATCCAGATGAATGACAGCAACAAAATGAAGAGCAAGACGATGGACAACAACAACAACAAGAAGAACATGAAGAACAACAACAAAAAGTAAAGTATACATATACATCTATTTTTGGCCTATTTTTCTATAACCGAAACCTACAACAAGAAATGAAAATACATTAAAAAACGAACAACTTTTAAACACAAAACGAAACACAAACTAAAATCAAAATCAAAATCAACAAAAAATAAAAAATAAAAACAATTTTATAACACAGACTTAAATAACTACCGTTAGTTTTTGGTGTGCGTTAATGTAAATACATATAAGGTATAATATCCTTTCGAGACACGAGCTTCAATCCTGATTTTATTATTTCATTATTTTCAGTTTAAATATATTCAATATATATATTATTTTTGATTTTTTATCTATTTATTTTTTTTATCTACTTCGTTTTTTGTTCGTTCAAAATCAAGCCAGAACTTAACGAAGATCGATTTTTATTTGTTTTGCATTTATTTGACCTGACTGTCGAGGCTGCCACGGCAACAGAATTGTGTATGTAAAAATTTGTATATAAATATTATTATTAACACTTAGAAAAACAAACAGCATTAAATATCCATTAAACTGATTCTGATTTCTTTATCCTGATTGCTTCAGTTTCCAAATTTTATTTTTAGGTACAAAATATAATTTTAAGAATAGTGAAAAACTTAAAAAAAAAAATAAAAACAAACAAAATACCATAAAGTGAAAGTTTCTTAAACAAAATAAAAATAAATTACAAGAAAAATAAAAAAATAATAATAATTAATTGCTAAATGTTTAAAGAAAAGATATACATAAACAAGTGCATAAACACACACACACACACACACATACACAATAACGCATTCATGCATATACATTATGTATATTAAAGTATACAAAACACTCACACACACACACACACACACACACACACAGCCAGTCAATATGCAATGAAAATGAAATTAAATAGTTAAACCGAAAACTACTTGTATTTATTTGTATTTGTATATTTCAAGAAGAAGAAACCAAAAACGAATCGAGAATTAAATTAATTAGTTAATTAATTAATTAATTAACTGTATTACAAGCATGGCAAATGGTTCGAGTGCCATTCGCACAATTTTTTAACCACTAATTACGAAAATGACAGACAGAATTCAAAGAAGAGCAAAAAAAAAAAAAATAGGGGAAAAAATAAAAGCAAAAATGAAACTTAACGAAACTTAACGAATCGAATCGAAAAACCACTATGTTCATTTCGAAATTCTTATTTATTTTCGGTCTATTTGTAATTTGTAAACTGTAAACTGTAATTTGTAATTTGTAATTTGTAATTTGTAATTTGTAATTTGTAATTTGTAATTTGTAATTTGTAATTTGTAATTTGTAATTTGTAATTTGTAATTTGTAATTTGTACATTGTACTTTGTATTTGCTGTACATAAGTTTTGCCTGCCCAACTCTCTCTCTCTCTGTCTCTCTCTCTCTCACTCTCTGTCTCTCGCTATCTTATCTATCTGTCTCTATCCCCATCTATATTTGTTATATCATTAATTTCTTATAAGCTTGACGATGATAATGAAAAATGTTAATGATCCTGAAGGATAATGTGCGCAATTTTTGCGGCCATTTTTTTTAAGTATATCTGTAATTCCATTATAATTTACTGTTTACTTATATATATATTTATATATATATATATATATATATTAATTATATATAAAAATATTATATATTACAAGCAACAAAAAAAAAAACAAAAAAAACAAAAAAAAAACAAAAAAAACAAAACAAAAATCCAATACAAAAAACAATACAAACAAAAACAAAAACACTATACATGAAGATGAAGAAACAAATACACAACTTAATATACACTGAAAACGAAAAGAAGAGCGCATTTTTTATTTTAAATTTAAATCTATAAAAACTATATATCTATTCTTTTTTTTCGACTACTGAAGCTCCGCCTTTGAGCTTGCACCTGTCAATCAATCAATAACTTAATCCATCAATAACTTTTCTATATTTGTATCTCTGTGTTTCCTTCTCTTCAAAGACAGTTGCGAAACTCTATCCAGCAACAACAACTGCAGAAACAACCACCTGACTAACAACAACAACAACAACAACAACAACAACATTTCAAATACAATACCAACAACAACAACAACAGCAACAACACAAAAACACAAAATTACAACACACAAAGCACAGGAGAAACTGCACACAAAGTAAGTCCACATTTTTTATATACTCTTTGAGCATGTCCTGAATTTGCTATAATTATTTATTTTATTTATAATTAATATAATTTTTATAATCTCTACACTTTGCCCATTTGAGTTCCATAGTTAAATTCTTAAATTTAAATTTATTATTATTTTTTTTAAATTTATTTCAAAAACTTCCTTCAGTCAACATCATCCCAAAAGTTGCTGAGTTTTTTTTTTTTTTTTTGGATATAAAATGTTAGCCACGCCCCCCCCAGTTTTTGGTCACAATTTGTCAGATTCTATTTGTAGATGGGTTTATTTTTGACTATAACGAGGCAAATATCTGTGCTACTTAAGACCCAAACTTTGTGGCAAAGTTGCCCTTTTCCCCGAGTGCCTCTTCAGCGCTCAGTTTTCTATTCTCATAGCCACAAGTAGTTTCCCGGCAGTTGAAGTGCAAATTTAGAGTCAAAGCTTAGATAGTTCTACCAACAACTTACAAAGGATTCAAGGATCTTTCCCTCTGCCAACCAAGCATCATAGTGCATCCATCCTTCGACTCAGTCTTCTAAGGACTAACATAGTGCGTCATACACTTCAGTATTGCTTGTCTTTTTAACTGACACCCCCTCCCCCACAAGTGGAACCCGAAAAACTTTCCAACTCAGCCCAGGACGAATTTTATTTTTATCACATGTTAGAGGAAATAATAATTTATGTATGAAATATATATATATATATATAATATATAATAATAAGCAGCCTTCGAGGAACACAAGTAAATTATTCAAATTTATATAAGGGGTACGAATTGTGTAAATTCCCTTGTGAATCTCTGAGTGAATAATCATTGAATAACTTGGGAATCGCCAGCAGATGGTCCTTTAGAGCGCAGTTAAAGGGTAAGGGATATTTTCGAATATCATTAATTGGAACTTTGGATGGATATGGAGTGGTTTTTTTCATAGGGCAGTCAGTAGACATATATCATATATATATTTAAAACTTGAATTATAATCTAAATGTTTGTAGTTGAGTGTAAGGATAACCATAAATAAATATTAGTGTGAAAGTGACAACAATTATAAAATATCTTAAATAATAATAATAAAAAAAATTAAAAAAAAAAATACAATATTTTGCTGAACACTAAGGCATTACCAAAACCCAAAAAAAAAAAAAAAATAAGGATAACCAATTTCAATTTTAAATACAAATCAATTTATCAATAATGCATAATTAAATTTAATTATAATCATTGTATTAGATGTCATCCAGCAGCTTCTTAGAATGTAAGTGAATCTGGGGAATAGTTGGAAGGTTTGCCACGAATGGGGACTACCCTTGAGCTGCAGACGGCGACCACAATTTATGAAGGTATTGGAGGCTGCATGCAAATCACAGATACAGGATACACAGTCCGTTAACAGTTCGAATCCTTAGACAACCCTTAAATCGTATCGGTGGCTGCGTTTTGAAAAAGTGACCTTCAATTGGCATCAGGTGTTGTGTGTCATTGATTCGGGGCAGCTTTTTTTTTTTATACCTCCCAATAAAAAACCCAGAAAGAAATCGAAAAGCCGCACTCAATGCACACAACCAGAGCCACTGATGCAATTCGATGCCACTTTTATAACCCGTACTCAGCACAATTGCGGCCATTGATATGAACAGTTAGCCGAACACTCGATACCCAAACGATACCCTACCCAATGTAGGCCAAGCATTTCGAAAGGTTACCCAACCTCCCCCTCCCGCAGAGAAGATTCATTTTCCATTGTTTTGCATGCAAAGTGCTGAAATAAATTGTTGTGTTGCCTCTCAAAGTCGACGGTTCATTGGTAGAAATATAAATTATAGCGACATTATCCAAACAGAGGGGTCACCACCCCCACCCCCCCACCCCCTACCACTGGCAGAAAAATAATTCATTTAAAAGAAAAACAGAAAATATACAGTGGCCATTGGGAGTTTCCATTGAATGTATTTCCATTTGGGGTCCCAAGTGAGAAGTTCGAATTAAATAAATCGATTAAAGCGAAATTAAAATGCACTTTGGCTATAAATTTGAGTTCGATTGATTCGTTTGTTGCTTTGTATCAAACACAGGGAAAACTCAAGTGGCATCCTAAGCAAACAGGAGTCTATCCTGCGTGTCCCTTCCTCACTTCCAGACAATTAACTGCCCCCCAAAATTCTATTTTTATTTATGAGTTTATTTAATTCCCTCGCGTTCGATATTTTATTTAAGCTTGACTTTAATTGTATTTAAAAAGTTATTAAATATTATGAAATATTTAATTTAATCTCAGTGACTAAATAATGGAGCCAACGAGTTGGGAAGCGTAGGTGGAAAATACACGCATTTGACTGAAGGAAGTTTTTCTTTTTGCACTCGAAAGTAATTGGCAACAGGATAAGTGAGTGACCCAGTTGAAGGGTTGACCGTGGGGGCTGTAGGGGCTGTAGGGGCTGTAGGGGCTGTAGGGGCTGAGAGGGGGAGCTGTGGAGACGTGGCAGCAGAGAGCGTGGCGAGCGTCAAGCGGCTCGCGTGTCGGAAGGGTTTTGCTGTGTGAAGCGATGTAAATGGAAGGCAGATGTACGTGTACGTGTACTTTTGTGAGTCACTGTGGCAGCCATGAAACTTTCTTAGTTTTCAGTTATTTCATTTGCATGCGAGTTTGTGATAATTTTAATTTGAATAATTCGCTCGACTCACAGTTGGACGAGTTCATTAGAAAATAATTATGTTGTAGAGTCTTGTTTAGAAGTTTTTCCCACACAAACACAAACACCCACACCCATACGCCCATACGCCCATACACCCATACACCCGTACACCCATACACACATAAACCCGTACACCCGTACACCCATACACCCATACACCCATACACCCATACACCCATACATCCATCAGTACAGACAGCAAGCACTTGTTAAATGTTGAAAAAAGAAAATGAATGTTTTTACTATTCACACACAGACACACACACACACACACACACACACACACACACACACACACACATACTTACGTATCTTGAATAATTTCCTAATATATATAAATTTGAGAAGAGTTAACTGTGTTGCATGCGTAAGCGATTTAAATGCCATAAATAATCCTTATCCAATGCAATATACAATATATAAAATATCCGCAGTATTAATTGCGAATATTGAATAGTTATGCAATCCATTAAAACTGCAATTGCACACGTTATTAAAATAATAATTATATTATATATATTTATGCGTACATACATATATGTGTATATGTATGCATATGTAGATGTATGTGTGAGTATAGCTCTGTATGATTTTCAATTGAAATAATTAGCGCAAACAATTAGTGTAAACAATTTGCACTGCTGCACATTTATGTGATAATTAAATGAGAACGATAACAATTTTTTAATAATTATATAATGCACCACAATTGCACTTACCACTTTATTTAAATATATATACATAAACACATATACATGTATATATATGTGTGTATATATATAGTTGTTTGTATATTTTGTGTAGAACTTTGCACTTTTTGCACATATTACAATTTAGCACATGAAAATAAGCAAATGAGATCCAAAGCAAGGAAAAGGTTAATTAAACACGATAAACAAATGAAATCAAAAATTATAAAAAATTATCCATCGCCGATTAATCAAATGCTAATTAAGGTTTATGTTGCGGCCAAAGTTTGTGCTTGCGGCATGGTCTTCCACAGCGCCACCAAAAATGTTGAAGCCATCGAAGTGAATGGGCGATAATGCAAAAAGAAAAGAAAAAAAAAACCTTGGGTAAGCAGTTGAGAGCTGCACCACCCGATCCTTCAAGGAATCAAAATATTTTCGAGCTATAACATAAGTAGTCACCAGTACCTAAGAAGCAAAAGATAATTCGATGTATGCCAGAAATGGCGCAGCGTAGCTAAGCGATATGTCCCCTTTCAGTACTCCCCACAACAACAACAACAATAGGAACTACAACATTAATAGTTACCCTCTATATAGCCATACTATCCCCACTTAAAAGACAAGCAGCTTAAAAGACATCCGTCCTTACTGAAACTTTTGAGCCGAATCCTTAAGATGCTACGCAGAATTTCGAATGTCGTGCTCAGCCGAGCTCTTTTGATGAGAACTATTTAGTATACGTATTGTTACAGCCTACCACATACAGATACAGATACACAGCACACACACACACATAGACACACCAATATATATACATCCACGTAATTGCACTTAAGAAGTAAATGTTGTGATTTAAATGCACCGCCTAAAAGAAAAGCACTTAAAATTTTTCGAGAAATGTATTTTTGCACAAAGTTTAAAAAATGCACCAACCCAAAGAATTGATATAAAAAATAAAATAAATTAAATTAAAATTAAATTAAAGGTATTTAAATTAAATTGTATATGTAGAAATGAAATGTTATGAACTTCTTCGAATTATATATTAAAATTAAAGAGTTTAACTGAAGTGGATTGAGATTTGATTGTTTGTCAATTTTGATTTGATGTCTTTTTAACATTGCAAAACTCGAGAAAAGTCTGCGAATATTATAAAAAAAAAAAAAAAATAAATAAATGAAAATTTATTGAAAACCCTCAAAAAATGCAGTTAATTGGCCCAGGGTCAATGCTCTGTAAATATCAAATAAGACAAATATTAAAAGTGAAAGTATATAAATGTACACAGGACTCTTGAAGGGATAGTTATGTAAATAGGCCCAAATCCAAGTATATTAAATCGAAAAGGATGCAAAAATCAAGAAAACAAAAAAAAAAAAAAAAACAAAAGAAAAACAGTAGAGAAGCAAAGAGAAGCAAAGCATTGAAATCGATTGAGAAATGTTTTTAACTTAAATTATAATGTTTTATGTAATGTATGGTAATATCCATAAAGGAATTCCTACTATTAATTTCTAAGTCATTTAACTTGTAAATTATTATTATGGTTATAAATGTATGTAATATAATTGTAACGGTACAGGCAAGCAGGATGCTAACGAGTATTATGATCATCATGATTTACGTATCTCTATGCTCGACGATTATGTGTGTGGTTATGAATTACGCTAAAATTATGTCTGCCTATGATTCTACGTATGATATATATATATACAAATATACACACACACACACACACACATATATATATATATATATAATTATATATATATATACCTACGTATATACTTACTGAACAACAATAGAATCAAATGTTGTACAACTAAAAGCATTCAAGTTGCGATAACAAAGCAAAACAAAAACAAAAGCAAAAGCAAAAACAAAAACAAAAACAAAAACAAAAATTATTGAAAACCAAATTATATGTTCGAGTATGCGGCAGAAAAATGTATTACAAACAACCTTATATATATATACATATACATATATACACATTGAGAAAACCCAAAGAATGGAAACCTAATTTATGAGATTATATATATACATATATATATATATATATATGTATGTAAATCCTATATATATATATATATATATATCTATATATATACATGATAATATATAAAAAATTATATATGTAAAATTAAATAAAACGAAGCCTCAGTCAGTATAAAATTGATCGTTTCATATGATTGTCCAAAGTATCCTCTTAATAATTGATAATTAATTATTAAAATTATCCCATGAGATTTTTTCATGTTTTCGCTACATGATTTATTTATATAAATCCTCTTAGTATATACATATATATATAAACCTATGAGTAAGTGTGTGCACTTTGGGTATTTATAGCCATCGCATGGGATGCAACCGAGTTCATAGCCATCATTTTGGCTTTCCAAATTTTCAAATTTCGGAAATTATAAAAAATATGCCAAAATTATCTGACAGCGAATTATAAGGGGTGGTGGTGGGGGGGGACTATAGTCAAATATAGAGAAAGATCTTTAAGAGCAGATGGAAATTTATTTATTTGGAAAATTTGCAATTAATTTTGACCCGAATTTCCTTATACAAAGAGTAAGTAAAATGAATGCCGTCCAAGCTGTTGCCAGTGGCAAGGTGTTAATATTGGGATGTATATATAAAGTGGCTGTGTCTCCTTTGATGTTCCTTTGCAAACGGAATCCTAATCATACATATGGATGCTCTTTTATATTGATTCGACTTTGTCTGTGACTGTACAGGCTTTTGCCTTTTGGTCTAGATTGTGGGAGTTCTTAAGTCAATAGCAGAGTTCGGATGTCCTTTCAATGCGAAACATTAAAGGGATTCTAAAATAATAATTCGTTAGAAGTAAGGAACTGTTTGGCATATCCTTTTAAGTTGTTCAACCCACGTAAAACTTTGAAATGCAAAATATCCACTTACAATAAACTGTAAAGTTTTCATAGTAAATAAATTTAATTTAAATGAAGTCCTTTCATCTCTCCCAAACTATGGTAAAGGCTTGGGCCTGGGCTCTCTGCGGATATTTTGAAAATTCGCGTAAATATTTTGTAAATAAGCGGGCTTCATAAATTTTAATTAGTTCTAGCTGGGAACTTATTTCATGCGAAAACACTGGCTTCGCTTTGAGCGTGGGCCATGGGTGTGCCTTTGCTTGGCTTCTCACATAACTCATACGCCATGTGGCGCCTAACCCAGGGGAATACACAAAAAGTGGATGTTGCCGTTGCCGTTGCCGTTGCCGTTGCCGTTGCTATTGTCTTGATGTCTATTAAGGTTTTATTTTCAGCCTGCCTTTTGTTTATTGACTTTACTCTATCTATATAATTGCCGCTGTCCAGGCGGAGTTTCCAGGAAATCATTGCTAACCGTGGGATCCCAGGGGGAAGTATTTTATGCTTTTAATGATGTGCATGTCCATAAAAATGTCACACATCGTTCAACTTGTAATGGCACCCTCTCCACTCCACTCCACTCCACTCCACTTCACCATTCACATATACCTTGTTTCTCGTCTGCTCTTCAAACTTCAGACTCCAAAGCATGGCTGACCTTTTGCCGGGAGGCCTTTGAGCTGTTGGGCTGTTGTGTATTACAATGGATGTTAATTAAAATGCGACAAATGCAATCTGAGGTCATGCCACACATTCAATTGAAAGGTCAACTCAAGTTTACTTGTTGCCGGCCTAGCACCTCGATGCGATAAAGCAAATGGTAAAGCCCGAAATGGCATCTCCTGGAATTTTATCCTAATAAATGGCCATGGAATCCCATGCAATTTGTTGCACCTAAGCACAGCACAGAGAAGCACACGAAGACCGAGCAGAACAATGGAGCCCAACAACAGTGGTTCGGACTTGTATACCATGAAAAGCCAGTGAAAAGTCCGACCATGCGCACAACAAGGGGGTGGAGTGGGCGGAGGGACCAATGGCATGAAAATAAGCTCGCAGGTTAAGTGACCATCTCAGTGGGTGAGCCGCTTAATGGGTTATGCATACGGAATTAGAAGAAAAGGAAGGATACGAAAGGATCGCAGCGAAGGATACGGAATTAAGGAGACTTTGAGACTTTTACCCTCAACTAGAATTAACTGCAATGATACTTGTGTACACCGCTGCCCCCCGGCCATTCCAATATCCTGTACAACAGCTAATAAGTTTCAAGGAGTCAACGTCAGTTTTTCCCCCTCTCAAAATGCAAAGGGTTGCCGAGTTGATCCTTCAGAATATTTTCTTCAATTTGATTTTGCAATCATTGGACAAAAAAAAAAAAGAGCTAGTAAAATTTGCCAAGTAACTTACTTTTTGGCAGGATGAACTGTAAAGGGTCGTCCTCGAAACGCACCAGAGCTACCCAAGAGCCTGACGACGGACGACGGACGACGAGCTTGACGTTCCGAGTAACCTGAATCGATGAGCACTAAAAATAAATTTCAAGCAGCAGTGGAAATTCCGTAATGGAAAATGTTGCGGTCTGTTTCCTAAGGAAATTTTGTGCTATGCAATTTGCAGTTGATTTTGGCAAAGGATCCTTTCATGTCCTTGGCTCGGCACGGAACGGAACGGAACAGAGCGGAGCGGAGCGGGCAACTCTAAATTTCGCCTTCGATTTGCGTGCGACAGTTGACACATGCAGTCGCCATGTGAGTCAGATCCAGGGTCATTCAATGCACTGGACATTAACCCAATTTCCGAGGGGGGGAGAGGGAAGGGAGGGGGATTTTCTTATTTTTTTGCCGTTGGTCACAAGTTGTTTACGGTTGCTCCTCTGTTGCCATCATTAAAGTATCTGCGAGATACAAATAAATTTTCAGACAGTGGGCTGCAAATGTTGACATCTCTTTGTGCGGCTGCCACATTAAATGTGTTGAAATCATGGGCGTCATTTCTTTTTGGTCGCTTTGTTGCCATCACCTTCTGCGTCTTCGAGTCCGTCTGTCACTCAGTGGCAGCGCCGCCATACAATCACCGCAGGCACAGTGGACCAGTGCACACCATTGACTGGAGTCCCTTTCTTAGGAAAATAGCTAGATTTAAAGCTAACTCTTAGAGCTCCTCAGTAAGTCTGAGCTTCAAAATTTTTACTTAATATTTTTTTTTACTTTCTCAACTTTCGAACCACTGTGCAGCGTGTGCTCCCATTTACTTTCGTTGACTAAAAAATATACGGGTCGTTGTTATTTTTGGCTGCCATCGCTGGTATTTTATTTACAGCCTTTATTAATATTAATGATGTGCGACGCTGTTGTCCATGCGAAGTGCACGCTTCATGGAGACTGCGCCTCCGTTTGGGGTTTATGGCTTGAATTTGATTTATAAGTTTTAGGAATTTGTATTAGCAAAAGCCCCGTTAATCGTTTAATATCATCGGCCGGATGAGCGAACTATAACTTGAGGTAACCTCTGCTTAAGGCTCAAAGGTATTTAAGTTTCCCTCACGACTTGGCCAAATCAAAATCTCTACCTCTACTCTCCTCCTGCCACTTTTCACTGGCCTTTGGCCACTCCCTAATAGCAATATTTTGTAGCCTGCTGCAATGACAGGCAATCAAACAGCCGTCTACACTTGCCAGCCGCCAGCTAATTTGCATGTTGATCCGTCAAGTGACACTCTAGCATCAGCATCAGGAGCCGCATCCGCATTTGCATCCGCATCCGCATCGGCATCCGCATCGGCATCCTCATCGGCATCGGCATCGGCATCAACAGTAGAACACCCAACACTTTATTAGCTTGTTGTTGTTGTTGCTGCTGTTGCAACTAGTTTGTTGTTGTTGTTTTTTTTTGTTGCTGTTTCTGTTGCTGTTGTTGTTGCTGTGGCTATTGTCGCTGCGACTGGCATTGTAGTTGCCATGTCACTCGATGCAATGTCAACTTCACATTTCATTCAACTTCTACACAAAATTTTATCGTTAAAATGTTGCCGGCAAATGGCACACAAGCCCTTTAGGCCATGGTCGCCACCCCTCCTCCCTCCTCCCTCCTCCCTTAACCACTATCCCCGTTGTGTACACTTGGTGGCTACACACACACACACACACACACACACACACACACCACCAACAACATCTCTTCTATCAGCACAGTTGTCCCCAATTTGCCACGTTATGCTGCATGCAAACAGTGGCCAAAGCAGCTGAACTGAAAGCGTTGTTATTCTTGTTGCAACATTGTAATTTGGCTTGCGGGGGATTTTTATGACTTGGTGGCACTTACGTAACGTAACGCCCAAAATACCACAACAGTGGTGCAAAATTGAACACATTTCAATTAGAAGAGTCAAAAGTGAAGTCAGCCAAGGCCTCAAATATTTCTATAGGAAGAGAGAAGGAAACTCTTAACTAATATTAAATAAAATTAAAGGTAAGGTTAGTTAGTAGCTTAAGCGGTTTAAGGCAACTAAAAATATTATTTATACATATATATAGAGAGCAACTATCCCTAATTAGTCCCAATCGATGGAGTTACATATAAAATTGACGCATTTTCCCCTTTCAACTTTAAGGGAGTTTTTTAACTGTTATTTTCACTGTCCGCTCGATGGCTGAAATGTTTTAATTTATTTACCATAGATTTAGGTTAGCTTTCTATATATATATATATGTGCGATATATATATGTATTTGTTTGTCATCTGGTTATCAAATCAAATATGTAGTTCTCATTGATTGTGGCCGTTGCACTTGTTATGCCAATTGCTTTGTATATTGAAATTGCACTTTGTTATTTGTTTCAACGGCAGGAAAGGGGTGTGGGGTGTGGTGAATTTGGTAGCGATGTGGGGGGAGGGGAGGGGGAAAGTATGGAAAACATTTGGAGGGGGGTGATTTGATGCAAACCCAGACAATGGGACGACGGCGTCCCATGCGTTAGCGTTTAGAGCTGTCAAAAGGCGACGTCAGAGCGGCACCTGTCAAGTAACAACAATGAGTAAATTAACTGATTTCAAATCCGACTACGAGATACCCTGTATATTGCTAAATGGGCTGGTAGTGGATAACAGGAGTTTGGATAATCCCTTCTGTCTTATAGCAACATTTTCCTTAAGAGCAAACTTAACATTTTTTCATATGAAACTGTCGATAGTTTGGGAATCTGAAAGATCGGCCAGAGTGCTGTAAATACGTCTGATATACCCGATGCCCGGAATACAGGGTGCTTTTGAAGGCGTGCGCTGCCAGCGCGTCTAAGAAAACGCGTTGGCTAATCTGTTTGTTGAAAACTTTTCAAACAGGTGGAAGCTGATGGATGTGTGTATGGGTGTGGGTGTGTAAGGATGGGGATGGGGAGGGGTATGGGGATGGGGATGTGCTGGTATGTTGTATTATGTTTATGACAATAAGACGCATTATCTTCACTTATCTTCTGTATTGTTACGAGAAATTTGGGTAAAGAAATTTATGCTCCCTAATGCCTTCTCCTTGTCAAGCTATTCATGTTAATTTTCCATGTCTTCATCGTCCATGTCAAGCGTTTTGTCCGGATAGAATTTCTTAAGAACTTTCTGCACGTCGGTGACCAAATCCTCGTAAATGGGGAATTTATCTCGTCTTGGCGGACCCTTCTCCAGGCCCGACCACAGGAGGTGCGTAGATGTTCGTGCATTTTGACAAAATCCAATTTCGAATGCCCCATCCCGTGGATGCAATTTACCGTAGTTATTCCGCACTAACTGAAACTCACGCTCCGGTATGCGACTTGTGAAGAAGTTGAGGCACTCATCGGCCTTCACTTGGAAGATGGGACACTCGGTTGTATGCTCTATATAGAAAATGCTGCGATTTTTCGAAAAATGTTCCTCGTCGCCCCAATTGACGTTTAGCTTTTTCTTCTTTTTGGGGGCCATGGGATGTTAGCCGAAAAGTAAATTTATTATTGGAGTGATTTTGGGGTAAGTGCTATTTAAAATAAACAACATTATTATAAACAATTAATATACATTTTAGTTGATTGATAGCTCAACGCATAGTTTGTTGTCTTTAATGTCGTCTTGGCACCAAGAAATGACTCATAAATCAAATTGGGGGAAAGTTTCAAATGTTTCTGTGGCGGAAACTCAAAATTATACAAAAAAAAAATAAGAAAAAAAATTCGAGCCGAAAAAAACATTTGCTAAATATTCTCCGTGCTATTTTCAAATGCATCAGACATGAACTGAAAATAAAAAAATTAACATTGTTGTTAATTTAGCAAGCTGACAAGTTATACAAAGCAACATCAGTAGAAGAAAAACAACAGCAACAACAACAACAACAAGTATATTTTTGACAACATATTGAATATAAATCTATTATAGAAATAAATATAAAAATATAATTATACCCTGGAGCAGATGCGTGTGCAGACTTTGTTTGTCGCTCTTAATTTATACTTTCATATAAATTCCAACGGAATCAACAAAATAAGTAAATAAATAAATGCTCAATAATATACAAAGCTCTGTGAATAAAATTCTCTATCATTTCCAAATAAATATCTAACAGCAGTCGCTTCGCAGCATAGAAAACAAAAGCTTCCTCCGGATTTCCCTGTGTGTTTAATTGCTAGCGGGTATCTCCACTGGCAAGGGTCATCAGTGGTCTGAGAATCGTTAATCTTAAATATATTTTAAATATTTACACTATTAAATAAAAGAAAATTCAATTTTTGAAATAAGATTTTGATTAAAGCCCCTATACGATCATTTCTGTCGTTGGCCTCATTTTCTTAGTTATTAAATAAATTAAAATTTTTAAATCAATTTTAATTAATTTTAATATTGCACAATAAATCGGAAATTAATGTTTTTATTAATAAAACATATTTTTACAATTTTGATTTATGTCAAAATAAATCTGATCCACTTAAAACTCCTTACATATGACAGTTGGAATAATCCTTATGCCACTACATAAACTTACATATTATTAATAATTTTTTTATATATATTTAGTATTTAATTTAAAATTTAAAATCACAATTAATTGTCTACTAAAAAAATATGTATTTATTTTTTTTTTAATTTTAATATTTAATGCAATCCCTACAAAAAATAATCATCATTTTCAAAACATTCATTTTAATCAGCGCATTAAAAACAACAACAAGTTTAGGTAATAAAAGGATTATGCGTTTAATTTGTAAATTTATGGAAACGGAAAAATAATGTACGTAGATAAAAAAAAGGATCGATATTAATCGACGCTTACAATAAATTGTTTGCTTATTAAAAACAAATCTATTAAATTCCACTTCTGCACATTTATGCATTTAAAGTCCTGTAATAAAGTGTAAAAGAGATGAATACTTTTTTAATTCCTTTGTACTTTATTTATTCATGTTTTTTGCTTTCCTTTTCATTTTTATTTTTTTTTTTGTAGAATATCCTGGTTAGAACATTTTAATAAAAGGCGAATATGCAATTTGCAAATGAACAGTAACAAAATGTAAACACCGCAAGTTACACCCCCAAGCCCCATTACAGAAAATACAATAAATATGTAACTCCCCCCCCCCCCCCCATCCCCCCATCAACCTCACTCAACACTCTTCATTCTTCACGGGGTCAATAGCAGCGCCCTTTGAAAACCTCATAAATATTTATGTGTAAATTTTGTTATTTTTTTAGGTGCTCCTTTCTTATTTTTTGTTGTTTTTTTTTTGTATATTTTTTGTATTTTTTTTGTATTTTTTTTTGTATTTTTTTGTATTTTTTTTTGTATATTTTTTGTATTTTTTTGTATTTTTTTTTGTATTTTTTTTATGGAAAGTGGCCGAGTTTTTAAAGGCAATATTCAAATGTGACCGCTGGCGGGCCAGGAATGTGTAAAAAAATAAAAAGCGAAAAATGTATTTAGCTTGAAAAAGTAGCTAGATAAATGTATTTACATGGGCGTCCATAGATACATTTGCTCATGCAAAAAAATTGTGGAAAAATATGAAATATTCAATGCAAATATAATAATAATCATATCGCATACGTAGCCGTAGTCGTACCGGTACCCGGTACCCGGTCCCATGCCCGTGCCCGTGCCCAGACCCGTACGCGTCAGACGCGGCTCTGAGGCGCACAAATTTAAATAAATACATTGAAATATTCGAATGTATCTAAATATATACTAAAGTATCTGTGTCTGCAATTGCAGCTGTATTGGTTGATGTATCTGTTATGTGTGTGTGTGTGTGTGTGTGTGTGTACACACATTTCTCCACATACATATTCTGAATATATTTTTAAAAAATCAAAACGACAAATCTCGAGGCACGTTCGTACGTTGCAGCATTTTGAAATACAACAGATGCTGACGCCGGCAGCGACGCCGCCATTGTGACTGCGACGCTGGCAGCGACTGCGAACTGATTTACCAGCTGCAGGCAACGCCTCGCCAACGGTCAGCAGCTCCTCGCTTAGTGCCACGTCGTGTTTCAGTGCGCCCAGCCACGAATCCAAACGCGAAACGAATAAAATTCACATTTTAAAAGAATTTTTCAAATATTTATTTGAAGCGAGTTCCTTGCATCTCATTCAATTTACATTATCGTTGTGAAAGTGAGTGAAAGGGCAGCCCCAACGTCAGACCCTGCATAATATACACCTACAGCTAAGAAAGGGTCATCTCTTAAATATTCAATCCTTTAACAGCCAGAGATCCACAGTTCCGCAGTTCCACAGTTCCACAGTTCCAGTGCCAGGAGCAGCCCGCGCAGCCGCCATGCAGGTCTTTGACAACAATATGGTAAGTTCCTACCCATAGATCGTATGGCCGGGAGGTATTGGCAGCTATGTTGGATTTTAGCGGTTTGTTTACCTTAGCCAAAAGCCATATTTATTGCGGTTGGGATGCAAAAACAAGGCAAACAGCTAGCCACGATGAGTGCCAAGAGTTGAGTCTGTGTACCTAGCCGCACTTAGCCCAGTTAGCTTAGCCCAGAAATGCCAATAGACAAACAAGAAACGCATAACCAAAAACAATTGTTTGCATATTTCCTGATTTTTCCTGGCCATCTTTGTGGCAGCCACGCCCGTTTTGGCCAACCAAAAGGTTTGCCGCTCCGCTCTGTTAACAGTTTTCAGGAAGTCGTGCGGGGTTCAACGCGCCCCGAAATTAATTACAAAAATTCACTTAATGGCCACGATCCAACTGGGTCAACAGCTACAAGCGGCAATCACAAGTGCAACGAAAGTGCACCCAATCTCAGATCTCAGACCCCAATCATCCTCATCACCATCACCATCCTCATCATCATCATCATCATCATCATCATCCTTCATCATCATCCTTCATCATCATCATTGTCATTCCTATCAAGGGACGTCTCGACGAGTGATAAAATTATAATAAACAATTAGTTAAACATTAGAGACTGGCTAATTAGGCAGCTGGTCCTTTGGGATGCCTTCGCTTTATGGTTTCCACTTTCTAAATTCTAATGCCAATTCCTTGCCAGAAATTTCCATTTAATTCCATTTCAAGCTTCCCAGCATCGACGCAAAATGAAAACCCACACACAAATGTTACTCGGGGGCCTTTGCTAAAAATATTTCGATGTCTCTGGCTTATTAATAACGACAAACGCATCTGATTTACGAGTCTGAAATAAACAATTTTTATATAGAAACGTCCCCACCCTTCCCCATCCACCCACCACTCCATAATTCGTGTGGGAGCCCAAAAGGATAGACATACAAGAGATACCCTATAAAAAGTAGATGAAATGAAAGGCAAACATACTTAAAGTTCTTCTTCTGCCGAAGGACTTACTTAATTTGGTAGTTACTTAATTTAGGAGTTACTAAATTTAATTAGAATATATATTTCTTTACCTCTCAGATCAGTTGAAAATATACCCATTATAATTGGTAGTTCACAGAGAGTCTTTGAGGGAGGGGGTTGACTTTTAACGCTTTGAGATTTCCATAGAGTATCGAGAATAAAAAAATCGTTGGCAGCTGAAAATACAAATCAGGCATATAAATCGTCAAACATTTTGAAATATTTTTAAAGAATTTGAAAACTTGTGGATTTGAAATTCACAAGTTTCGAAAGTTTTTTGAAACTCGTAAAGAGCGCAAAGCATTAGGACGTTGCGTAGGTCTTTAACAGATTGAGATTTCAGTTGGGATGTTACCAATTACACATAAGATTGGTGACAAGGTCGAACCACAAGCACAACAACAACAACAACAACAATGACAACAACTACAACAACAATGACAACAACTACAACAACAACGACAACAACTACAACAAACGCAGGGACAACAGCAAAGTGGAATACCAAAGAGGATGACGCCGACGATGACGATGACGATGTGAATGTCGATGTGGTCGACGCACTTGGCGCGATTTCAAGTGGCAACAAGAACATCAAATCGTCGATTTCCTTTCAATTTATTTTGGGGCTAATATAAAAATAGCCAAAACCATTTTACAATTCAAACCAAAAACCCAAAAACCGCCAATAGAAATGCCTTCTTTTCGTCCAAAAAAAAAAAAAAAAAAAATAAAAAATAATAATAAATAAATCAATTGGCTCTATTTATGCAGATGCCACGATTTGATTATTTCGCACAGACATTGATTTATAGTAACTGCTCGGACTGCAATTCATTTTTGGCCATCTTTGGACGCCATACACACACACACACACACACACACATGTGCAGGCAGAATCAGCGTAGGTGTGAAAACATGTCATGTATAATTGCTATATGTCAATGTCAAAGTGTGAAGAGGGAGTGACTGTGGGTGTAAGTATGTGTATGCGTGTGTGTGTGTATGTGTGTGTGTGTGTGTGAGAGTGTGGCTTGGGTGTGGCATGTAACATGACATATGCCAACACAAGCATTTAAATAGGATTTCTTGGCCTGGCATTAAATTTACAATTCAGCTCGTCATCTCCAGGACTCAGTTGAATCACAGCATTCATTTGTCCTTAATGGCAAAGTTTCCCCTGATTTCTATAAGTGAACAGTTTTACGCAAATGCATGTAATTAAAGGATAAATTGCTTGCAAGGAACTTTGCCTGTTGACGTTAATAGAAATTGCTGCACGGCTGCTTACATCCTGCAAGTACATTTTGGCTCGAAAGTCATGGTAAATGCGAAGGATAAACAAAGCCTAGTGAATAGTCGAGGAAACACCCATAAGATTGAAAAGGATTTAAGATATTAAGTGACTGGCAATGAGCCTAATAAATGATGGTATAATTTGGGTTTTCCTCTCTTAATCGTTCTTTAATTATTTGATAATAATTTAATTTTATTTAATTTAATTTAATTTAAAGAGTTTTTTTTTTTTTTCTTGGAGCATTTGGAATATTTACTCTGAAAATGAGCTACGAATTCTGTGGGATATCTGAAAGTCTTAAATTAGATTTCACTCCCAAAGTGAACTGCATCATATTTGAAAATAAGACAATCCACTGGGATGTGTTTATTTGGTTAATAATAGAAGCTACATTAGTATTTGGGACACTAATCGCTGGATAAACAAATTGGGGCTGGGCCGCACGGAACGGCGATTGTTTGGCGATTAATGACGCTGGGAATGTAAATAAATCGTTTCATTTAAATAAAATCGCAATGTTTATTAAATGGCAGAAACAAACAATTTGGCTAGCCAATTGTACACAAATATTTGCTAACTAATCAACAGCACAATTAGCCACATTTTCTGGCCAACATTTTGGCAGGGCTGCTGTCAGCAATCAGTTTTGAATCCGCTTAAATTCTCTGGCATTTGGCTGCCAGTCGAAGTGCCGACACTTCAAATTTTAAGTAAATAAATAAGAGAATAAATTAAATCAAATGACTAATTAATTTGTTTATTTTTTTTTCTCTCTGTATGATTTTTCTCTGATTTTAGCGCCGCGCTTCACGTCGCGCCTCGCTGAGAAGAGGCTCGATTTCGGCGCTGCCGCAGAAATCAGCGGAGATTCCATGGGACATCTTTGAGAGACTTTTTATGCCATTTCTGTTCTGCCAGGCGGCGGCCATCGTCAGTTCGCATCTGCTGCATGCGCTGAACATCTCAAACATCTCAACGTTTGCTGTCTTCGTCTGGTTTGCTCTGTCCACTGTGGGAGCTGTGCTCTTCTACCACTTCGTCAAGGTAAGTCCAAGCTATTGTACACAGAAGTTGTCTAGACCAAGTCACTACTGCTGCTTAGCCTGTCGTACCATGTCTAAGCAAGGAGCACATTACGCACACGGGAGGAAGCTAAGAAATATGCCACCAAGTCCATTTCAGACGTTCTAATCCTTTTAACGCCACTTGAGGGTCTATAGTCGGTAGTCCTTAGGCTGCATGTGGCAGGCAAAGGGTAAGGCCGGCAGGCGGCAGTCGGCAAGCGGCAGGCGGCAGGCGGCAGTCGGCAAGCGGCAGTCGACAGGCTAACCACATTGGAAGCTAAGTTCAGGCCACATGCCAACATAGACATTGGACGGAGTGGCATTTGGTTTCAGTTTCGGGTGGGATATAAGTTAGGATCATTTCTGACTGGTAGCTGGGAGGCTTCAGGGCCTATGGAGAGAAAAAATTTGCATGTTGAAAGTGCCAAACCGCAAAAATAACAAAGCGCATAGACAAAAAGGCTAAGATAGGGGCTAAAATAGTAGTCAAAACAAATCACTTGAACTAAAAATAGCCAAAGCCAAGAGCTCAGGACACAAAAGGATGAAAGGACCAAAGTACAGTCAACAGTGACGACAAATAACTGAGCGACAGCTTTGGGGTTTTTCTTCAACCACCAATGGAATTTGGCTCTGGTTTTGCTTTTGGCCCTTTTGGCCCTTTTGCGTCTTTGCCTTCTGCCTTCAGCCTTCTGCCTTCTGCCTTCTGCCTTCTGCCTTCTGCCTTCTGCTTTCTTCCTTCTGCCTTTTGCCTTCTTTCCTGTTTGATATTTTAGAGCTGACTCCAAAATGAAAATGAAAACAAATAAATATACACAAGCATAGAAGCCAGGACATAGGATAGCACATCCTTGAGCAACTCTAGTAATGAATACAAATATACAAATGTTCATGAGTGGAGTCGGTAGTCCTGGGTGGAAGGGGGTGTTGGGGGGGACGGAGTACCAAATGCAGTGCCATGTGTGGCAGCTGGAGAGCAGAAAGTAAGAAAAATAATGCTCATAGGTCGGAATAAGAAATAAATTTAAATGTTTAGAGCAAAGTTAAATGAATTAAAAAAAAAAAAAAAAAAACAATCAACTTAGGAAATTCTCAGCGAGGACATGTAAAATTGAAAGTGGAAGGATACATTTGAAAACTGAGAGTAAAACATAAATGGAAATTCACAATTTTCCCAAGGTTGAAGCTCAGAGGAGGCTGCCCATTCTGTTGGCATCTCCTGTATTTGCATATCAGATTTTCCAAAGATCCTTAGAGGTAGTTCCATTTGACTTTTGACAGTTTATGTGCAACTTTAAAGGATATTCAAGCAAGCTGCAAGTCCTTGCAAAGTCCATGCCTCTTCAATTTAATAATTTCTGTGCGTGTCAGCAACACCCAGGAGAGTTTATCAATACTTAAATCATTTTTTCAGACTATCCTTTCAATACACTAAGGTTATCCTTTATATGCGTTTCCCATGTTCAATACAATATTTAAATTCCATCGTGCATCCAAATATAAAATGGCTTAAGGATACCTTAAAAATCGTTTTAGTTAACTTGGACATAATTTATTAGGAATTTCATTGGGAAGGACATGTGTTGCCCATTTTCCTGTTGAGTTCAAGGGTTTTCCTGAGGAATGTGAATATTTCAGGTATCGCAGCGCTTGGATTATTAATTATAAAAAAGGATATGTGGCAGGATTTCTTATATAGCCCATGGAATGCTCCAAGAGCTTTATCTTATTTGAAAAGGAAAATGGGAGGAAAAGAAGAAGACTTGAGGTAAAGCCAATCACTATTAATGAAGGACATCAGCGCCCGGATTTGAGCACACTTCATTTCCCAATGTATGGAGTGCAATTCATTTGTTTCTCCTTTTTTGGGCAATTTCTTCAAATATAATAAATAAATTGAATGTTGCTTAGATTTGATGCTTCTTCTGCTTTTGTCTTCACGTACAATTTGCGCTGCTTAAGCAGGATTAACGTACAAGTTAACCGCATAAATTGCCACATTGCGTATGCGCAATTTATTTGACATGAGCAGGACGCTAGTCAGAGTCTTACAAATGAGAACAATGATGCGACGCAGATATACTTATACATATATATATATATATATAAATATATACATATATATATATATACATATATACATATATATATGTGTGTGTGTGTGTGTGTGTTGGGATTGAAGTGAAATTCATTTCTTTGTAAATTGGCGTGGATAATGTTGAAGATATTTCTTCATTTGGTGGCCATTCGGGTTGAAATATCGATGGCGCCAAAAGTGGCCACCGAAGGCGTCAGATAATTCAAATTTGCGTGCACTTTAATTAGCTTAACTGCTTAAGCAGGATAAGACAGGAGAAGCCCCTGCCCGACCGCCTCAGTGGCTCATTGCCACTCAGGCTAACCAGCTGACTCCCAGACTCCCAGACCCCCAGACCCCCAGACCCCCAGACCCCCTGACTTCCCGACTCCCTAACTCCCAGACTCCCTGACTTCCTGACTCCTTGACTCCCTGACTCCCTGACTCCCTGAATCCCTGACTGGCTTCCTGGCTGACTGCCTGGCAATTACGATTGCTACTGGGCCACACTTTATAGTCCGGTCCCGGGCACGTATTCAACATTTTGCAATGATAAGACAGCTGGACGTGTCCTGGCATTTGCACGCATTGTCCTGGCAATTGCCGGCTGGTGGCTGCTTGCTACATTCTGCTTTATGCTCGCTGCATGCAGGCGCGATATGCAACCAGACATTAACGTAATAAGCAGTCCGGTCACCAGGATAATTAACAGCTCCAGCTGCAGCAGCAGCGGCAGCTCAATTTAACTGCCAACAACCATGGAAACTTCCGTCCCTGAAACTGGCCCACGTTGACGTAGCTTTACGCAGCATGTGACCTTAATTCAAGGACACGTTGCCTCATCCTCATCCTCATTCTTAGATTCTGCCTTGCCTGTTGTCAATCCGGTTGGTCTACCTTCACGTTTCCGCTGACGACGTCAATTGAAGCCTTAAATTCAATGAAAATAAAAACAAATATGCTTAAATAAACAGCTAAGGATAATACAATTTTTTTGACATCCTGGGAATTACCTACGCTGAAAAGTGGTGCTGCTTCTTCTTCTCCTGGCATTGACGTTGATAGTGACGTTAAGACTGACGCACACCTCGTCCGTTAGGCAATGTAAATCGAAAAAAGACTCTGGAAAGGACTAATCAAATGCCTCAACATGTCAATTGCCCGCCACTCGTATGACCTTTGCCATTTGTATAGGGTAAAGGATGACACGTGAGAGGATGCCAGGAGGCACACATAAAATAGGGAAGTTCCTTCTTTCAATGTGCTACGCCAGTGCATCCATGTCAGTCGGCAAGTGGCAAGTGGCAAGTGGCAAGTAGCAATTGGCAAGTGGGAAGTGGCAAGTAGGCGGCCAGGCGGCCAGGCGAATCCTGCGAGCTGCGAGCAAGGATCTAAATATAAAAATCTCTGTTTTTCTATGCGTTATTTTAGTTTTGTTAACGTAAATGAAATAAAAGTAGCTTCAAGTCTTTAAAGGCTTTGCCACCGACTTCTAAGTTGATTCTCCTTTTTAAGGACTCTACGTTTTTTGCTTGCCAAATGCAAAGTTATTTCTTTGTTGGCTCCGAACTGTTGTTGTTGCCTCTCATTCTATTGTTTTGCACATCACGTTGTGCATTTCGTTTTTATGTCACGGCTGTCAAATTAAATTACACGCACACGCACGCACTCACGCACGTATCCTTGTACGCATACAGGCCACATGAGCGCCCCTTTATAGCAGACACATTTTCGGCAACTGCTGACGCGCCTCGACGCATGCAACACAAATTGTGTGCAATGAAATGTAAATGCACGGCTAATGAAAAGCCCACAAAAGAGCCTCACCCCCCACCACCCACCACCCCTCGCATCGCATGTCCAGCTGCTACGCACATCGTTGGCACGAATCCTGTATTTATTGGCCGCCGTTATCATTTCACCTAATTTAGACAGGAGTGCATCAGCAGCACCGGACAATTATCCTGGCGTGACCATTGGCGAGTGCAGCTTCAAGCAAACGTAATTCGCATAATTGAACGTGCCCCAGCAGGGCATGCCACATGCTACATGCTACATTGGCCTGGCAGCGCCCGAGTTCCTGGAATTAGAAATTACTTACGCCCAGGACGATGTCAACTGTCAGTGTGTAGTCCGCGCTGTGTAAATAATTGAATTAATGGCTTCATATAAGCGCCGTTAATGAGCTGTTGCCCAACACACGCTCGCTGGCACGGCATCAGCAGCTCCTGCCCGCCGTTTCGTGCACCATCTTCACTCCCTTTTTGTAAGTCATCATCCACTCTCTTTGCCACGCCGCTCCGCCGCACTGCCGCACCGCCGCACCACCGCACGTACTGCCCTTTAAACTTTGACCCCGTGCTCGAGTTTAAACCACTGTCAGTCGCAAAGTTCGCCGCACACCCGAACACCCGAACACCCGAACACCTGAGCACCTGAGCACACAGAGGCAAAAGCAAAGGCAATTTGGCTTCAAGCTCTTGGGCTGGTCCTTTGAGCGAGCGCGAATGTCCTGAATAATCTTTATCTAACGTTCAGGGCGGAGAAAACTTTCAATCGCTGTGGGTGCAATGGCAGCTCGATTCCAACTAATGGGATGCGATAGTTTCTCATTTAAATCCGAGTCCTTGTCACTTTTATATCCTTTCCTTTTTTTACAAAGCCATCGGTTTAATTACCAAATCGATTTCTTCCAGATCCAAGCGCTTCAATAAACTAATTGATGTGATAAATCAAATTGAAACCAATGCCACATAAGAAACGCCACTCGAGTCCTTCCCCTAGATGGGTCCTATTCATTTCCCACTTCATCCTCGCAAAGCAAAGCATTCACTTCCGGACACTTTGCTTACTTTGTCGCATTTACAGTTTCATAAAAACTAAAACGTTGACAAATTTTACGCTGATTTGTGTGTGTTTTCCGGCGTAACACACACAGAGAAAAAAAAACAAAAAAAAAGGAATGGGATGGGGGCAAAAAAAAAATGAAAGTTGCAGCCTGCAAATTGCAGGCTCCATTGTCAATTATGTTGACTGTGTATGTGTCCTTCTCCTTCCCGCTCCTTGACCTCATTGATTCTCTATCCTCCTCTGCGCGCTGCGCTGCTCCTGTTGCTGCCCAACTGAAATGCAACAATGGCGCAGCGCGGCAGTAACTGAAGGCTACATAAAACGCAGCGATTCCAGTTCATCTTCCCATACCATGATTTCTACACACACACACACACACACACACACACACACACATACACATACATGTGAACATCATAAAACGTCATTATGTGCGAAGTTGCGTTGGCCGCGTTGTTGTTGTTGTCTCTGTGTTTTTGCCCAGTTACTGTCTCCAGAGCTGCTTTCTGCGTTGCGTTTTTATGGTGTCGCCCATGGCCTGTTGATTCACACACACACACACACACACACACATACACATGCTCGCACGCATATATGTATGTACGAGCTCATATAGTGGCTCTCTAGGGAATGAGGAGTTCAGTCAATGGCATTGGCGTGCCCGGCCTTATAATGGCTTAAACAACGAACAACATGTCTTCTCATGTGGCCATACACGTTTGCGTTTCTAAGAATTGGACGCCATTAAATCGTCCTGACGATCCGTTAACTAACTGACTAAAGGACCAACTGGCAACTGGCAACTGGCAGCCAGCGACCAACCGCCTGCCCGACGGCTGTTTTCTGTTTTTCCAGTTGAACTTTTGCTGCGCATTTTAGTTAAATTAAAAACCAATTGCACATGACACAACCGCCCGGGCCAAAGGTCATAGGTCGGCAGCGGCAAAACAAGCGCATGATTGGCACCACCATCAACACCAATTGCGCCAGCAGCAGCACAAAAGGATACAACTCGTCAAGAGTCATATGGAGGCAACCGCCAGAGCAGCTCATGCAACGCATTTGACATTTGCATTGCCCCCAATCCCCAACCCCCAACCCCCAACCCCCAACCACCAACCCTTGGCCAGAATCTCATCCTCTGTTTCTCTGTGTGTGTGTGAGCCATGGCCAAGAAGCTGCCACAATCCATCATTAGGTTGAACTGACAGCCATTAATTGAACGAAAAGCAATCCTGAAACCATTTTCCTTGTTATTTCAATTATGTTTTCCCCAGGACTTTAAGTGAGTGCTTCATTTGCAGGCGATTTTCTTCATTGATTTGGAAAATTGAAAAATAACGTTGAAAATATAAAGCACGGAATTTTCTCACCTATTGCGATGAGTCGTTTATTTGCAAGTATCCTGTTCAATTGTCTGGCTTAAATTCGTTTTCGTGTCAATATTTGAAGAGACCAATAAAAGGATATGAATACTTCATCACTCAAAAAAGGATTATAAGCCAATTATGCGGCCTCTTCACTTGAGACAAAACAATTTGAGGGCTCAATTAACCTCTTGAGGTGTTAATTCAATTGCAAAATTGAGAAAATTGTAGACATCCTGCGGCTGGCTTGTGGCTAGGCCGAAGGATGAGCAGAGAACATATGCGACCACAGCAGCCGATATTGAATCCTTGTAAGCCCTTAGGGGGGAAAGCAGTGCTACCATTTGTCGCTAGGATACCCTGAATAAGCCTGAGGGGAAGGTCAACTAAAATAAATTCATTATTTAAATATAGTTAGTTCCTTTTATAGCAGCGTGGAGAAGAGACTTGCTATAAAATATGGAAATATTTAATAAGTAATTTATATAAATTCCCTGCTGAAATATAATATATGGGAGCTGGGAGCAGGGAGCTGGGAGCCGGGAGCTGGGAGCAGGGAGCTGGGAGCTGGGAGCAGGGAGCAGGGAGCTGGGAGCTTGTAATGAGCTGATGACTTGCTGGCAGAAAGTCAAAGCCTTGCGTGTTGCCTGCCACGAGCGCTAAGGCTTAGGAGAAGCGAACGAGGAAAAAAAAAAAAGCTAAAAATTGGCCCACATTTGAAGGGTGTGGAAAGGATGTACAACGCGTCGTATGCGCTATGTGAAAGCCTCTAATGCCGACAGTTCAAATGGCGTTGAGTTGCCAATGAATCTGAGCGAGACGGCGGGACGGCGGGACGACGGGACAGGCACGCACCATCTCGCACCCATTTCTCCATCTCATGTCTCGGATTGCGTGCGTGTGTGTGCGTGTGTGTGTGTGTGTGTGTGTGACCGAAACACAGAAATGGTTTTTAACTTTCCAGTTAATTAATTTATTACTGCTTAATACGTTCAATGACTCTCGGCGGTTGCTTCCTCCATTTATTTGTCTCCTTTAACACGCCCATAAACATTTCATTATTATCCTTTTTCTACGGATGCGCTATATTTTATCAGGATCCATATATCCACTATATGATTTGATGATACTTTGATTCATTTTTTGATTTCTATAAATATTATTTTTTTTTCAAGAAATCTTGAAGATTTGAAAAATCTCAGAGTCCTTTGAAGTCGCTAATAAAATAAATATTCATGGATTATCGAACTGTGAATCTCTTCAATAATATTATATATACTTTGGGCAGTCCTTGATTTCTGTATCTATCTAGATGAATTGTATCCTTAAAACGAATTGCATCCTTAATATAAACTGTATCTATAGTCCGTATAGCTGTATCCATAATCTATCTCCAGGATATCTCATAGTCCGGCTGCTTGGGCTGTTTTCCCCGACTTTGGTGGGAGATTGTTTTTCTTTTTCTTTTTCCTTTTTCGATTTTCCTCTTCTATTTTTAGAAACTGATTTTATATGCGTGCATGCGAGTGCGTGTTATCCTTAAATTTTATTTTTGTGTTTCATTTGTTTCATTTGTTTCGCCGCTGTCGCCATTTTCCCTGCGTTCCTTCTACGGTTTGTTACATTTCGTCGCCTTGTTCATAACGGTACTGTAAGGACAATTTGTATGCGGTTTGTATGCCATTTTTCACTTAAACTTTGCGCCCCAAACGCCACCCACATTTCACTTATGGAGATTTATAAGGGCTTCTCGGGCGGTCAAGCGTGTATTTGCACCATTTTTATGGGTATAACCGTAGGGCCACTCGACCAGTTCTGTGGGTGGCATGGAACGGGGGGGTTGGCGGGGAGGCAGTGCAAACAAATAGATAAAACAATTTGCCAAAAGAGAAACTAAAATAGGTACCAGAAAAGAGCTGAGTTGGAAGGTCCTGCAATTCAATTTCTTCACTCAACTTTTATTTATTTTGATTTCTTAAGAGCTTTTTGAATAAATTGTATTATCCTCTCCCGGACAAAGGATGGGGCTTCATAGAGTCCTACATAGATCCTAATTGTTATGGAATTTATGGCAGCCCTCCCCCCCCCCCCTCCACCCTTTTAGCTGGGGAAAAGCGGCAACCTTTGGGGAATTCCTAATTTTACTGACTTGATAAAAGATATTTATTTTTTTTTCGAATTCAGCCAATCGTGGGAAATGTATCTAATTCGTTTGTATTTAGTTTTCATAACGGTATCTTAACCTTTTTCCGTTATTTATGGTATGTGTGTGGTTTTTGGCACATTTTTACTTCCACAAAGTGTGCCTAACCACATGATGATTATTATCTTAAAAATAAAAACTGTGCTATTCCAGAGACCACGGGGCGGAGGGGGCGTGCGATGCCCATATGGCCCCGGGCCCCGAGTGGCGCAGACTATGGACTCTACGCTTGATGGCCATAAATTTTTGGCTCACAGATGAAGGCACATGCCATAAGGTTTATGCGATTTCTGCCACTCGTTCTTGTTTACATTTGCACACACAAATACAGCTCTTAGCACACACTCAGTGCCTTTAGGGTGGCCATACCACCCGCTGACGCCCACCCCCCCTCCACCCAGGCAAGATGAACGCACACCCGAACCATGTGCGTCAGACTACCAACACCTCGACAAGTTGCTCACTGGTTGCTGGTGGCATACAGGCCGCAGCAGGTGCAGGTGATTTCATTAAATGCCGCTCACTTGTTGCACTTTGGGGCAACATAATGCATTATGAGCTTATAAATATGACGCATACGCAACGTGTTCCGGTGCGCGTAGGTGTACATGTACTGGTAGCTGTAGCTGTAGGTGTGGGTGTACGTGCGTAAGCCAAAACTAATGAAACGTTCATCCATGGCTTGGCCGCAGACGCGGGTGGTGGTTGGCTTGCTTTAAGTGACGGTTGCACGCTAGCAGGTGGTATGCAGCGGGTGGCAGGTGTCAGGCAGTTGCTGCCAGGCTGCGGCAAGTTGCGGCAAATCGCGTGCTCGGTATGCATTTATCAAATTCGGCTAAAAGTGCGCGTAAAACGCGCCGTTAGGGGCTGCCTTGTGGCAGATAACAATTGCCCCCGCCATGCCCTACACGGGGGCATACATAGTCGCTCGTAAATCTCATTCAAATTGCAATTAAAATCCAAAGGCGGATGCATTTAAATAAAACGCACTGAATGCCCCTCATCGACTTACATGCTTCCTTGTCGGCCAGGATACTTCCGCTTGGCAATGGCTTCGCTCAATCTGCTGCTCGACTGGATCCGGCCAACAACAGCTTTGTTAAAGGCTCGGGTTGATTGACATGCCCCTTAAGCCCCCTCCCATCAGCAATGGCTGCGAGTACAACTGTGACTCTTCACTGCTGGCTATTTTGGGGCATGCAACGCGCATCTATTTTGGGAACGTTTATAAAAAGCCATCGTCGACGACGTTCAACCGCAGCCTGCCGTGTTTACAGACACGACATGGCTGCCGCCCTTTGAAAAGGACGAAACTGTAGCTGGCTGTCTAGGAAGTCCTTTGGACTGGGATTCTTGATAGCTGTTCGCCTCCCTGTTGGCGGCTTTCGAACTTTGTGTCGGCCTCTTTATGCCTCGCACGTAGCCAGCTGCAGTTTTGGGCCAAGTTTTTTTGCAGGTCCTTCCCTCTTGTTGATTTGCATGTGCCGCTTTTTATGTCCTTCCATTTGCACTTTTGCAACGCGAAAAGCTGTTAACGTGGCACAAGTGGCCTTTGCCTGACACCTGCTGAAGACAGTTGACAGATTGCACACAGAAAGGACTGCGAGTGACCATCTCGAAATGACCTTTAACCTTAAATTGGTGGATCGATTCTTTGAGGTTGTGGAAATTCTTGACTTTTCTTCTTATTTTACAAAAATGGAAATTTATTTTATTTTCTTAGTTTTCCGTCTTCAAATATTGTTAAAAGTTTTCAAATTTATTTCTTACAAAAATTTAAAAAATATCCAGCTCCAATTTGATACGTATCCGATTGCAGGAACATTTCCCAAGAGGAATTTCTTTTGGCCATCAATTATCCTTGGAAATTTGAGGAGTTGAATGCAAGAGAAATTTTGAGATTTTTTGCTCAATTTGTTGGACTGTGGCTGTGGGGAAGCCTTTAATAGACTCTAAATATTTTGTTGCAAGCTGAGTTTTTTTTTTGGTCAATTTTAATTGCTCAATTCCCGTTAGCTCGACTCGTCGCTTTTTGTTGCAGATGCAATTTACTTGCGGCAACTTTAAAGTAATTTCAGCAAAACCGCAATAAATTGGGGCGAACGACGGCGAGTGGCCAAAGAAAAACAGAATTTCTTTCGTAGTGTTCCAGCAGCGTAGGGTCCTAGCTTCCTAGCGTCCATGGCATCATGGCATCCTGGCATTCTGGCATCATGGCATCCTGGCATCCTTACAACGCCATGTAGAAGCAAAGTTGACCAAAAGTTTATGGCGAAATGTATAAAGAGCGCAAAAATAAGTGAAGTCGCATAAAACGCAACAACCACGAACAGAAGCTGAAAAAGTTGTCGGTGCCTTCGACTGAAACTTACAAAACAGCTGACACTTCTTGGGGCGGAATGTGGGCGGTGGATGTTGCAGGTTGGAGACTGGGGGCTAGAGACTGGAGGCTGAAGGCTGAGGACTGGAGGTTGCAGATTGTAGGCTGGGTAGAGGATGTTGGCTGGTAGGTGGCTAGTGGGTGGCTAGTGGGTGGCTTGTGGGTGGCTAGTGGGTGGCTTGTGGGTGGCTAGTGGGTGGCTAGTGGGTGGCTAGTGGGTAGCTAGTGGGTGACTAGTGGGTATCCAGTGGGTGGCTAGTGGTGTCCTACCAGTGGGTTAGTGTTCGGTAGACGACCAGCTACACACTTTGACTGACTTTTGTCCCCTTCCCTGCGACTCGTCCAACTTATTCCTAGCTCTATTTTTATTAATGCCCAAACGCCGAAAGATTTGATAAGCCCAAACACTTTTAGCCAGCAATAAAATGTCGGTCAGCCTTAATGGCTGCCAACAACACGGCCAATAATAATGCCCAGATAAGCGGTCTTCCTTTTCACATACATTTTACTTTCAGTTCAATACCCTGTGCACTTTCCAAGTAACCCAAAGGATGTGCTAAGCTTCTAAATGTCCGTCTCTCCTCCTTCTTATTTTATGAATTCATTTATCACTTCAAAATCGCCATTAGTTTAATTTTATTAGGAGTCTCCTCTCAACTATCCACACACATAACAGGGTATTCCCCTGCTGAGCTATCCTTGCCATCTCAATTTTTTTTATTCGCAGCTTAACGAACGCTTTATTACCGTTTAATAGCCCGAACAATGAGTACGCCCTTCTGCCCCACTTTCGGCCCACAATTGACGCTCTAGAGACGAGCACTTGAGTCCTTAGCTACACTATGACGAACTATTTCTATCTATTGGCTAATGGCATGATGAATTATGGCAGTGCCACTATAGACAAGTGGCCTTCTTGTCTGTCTCTGCTTCCCCGGAATCTATTTAGTCAAAAACCCATCCGCCCGTCCGCCCGTCCGCCCGTCCGCCCGTCCGCCCGTCCGCCCGTCCGCCCATCCGCCTGCCGAGCTTGTCCGACTACCCGACTATCCGATTGCCCGACTGCCCGACTGCCTGTCTGTGCGTCTGTCAGTTTGTCCAATTGTCTTCCTATCTAGCTTGACTTTTACAAACTACGATTGTCCTTTATGCCAAGCATCCGGTATACACACACATTCTCATATACCATGTGCCCACACACACACACACACCAACACACTGTCCGCGACAAGTTGCGTGTGTCTAAAGCGGAAGTGTCACTGTACACGTTTTGCTTCCTTTTCTGTTATTATGCGTGTGTGTGAGTGTGGGTGTGAGTGTGTGTATAGTGTGGTTGTGAGTGTGCTGGAGCTCGTGGGCTTGGGGTTCCTTGTACATTGTGTTTAATGCGTGTGTTGGTGTCGCAAATTTGTGCATGTGTCTGTGTCCATAGTCAATAGGTTAGAGTTTAATCTAAGGAAAGCCAATAAATACTTTTATTAAGAAAGCCGTCTCCACTTCCCATGCCTCGGAGTTTTTAATTATCTTATGGGACTATTTAATTGGGATACAAAACCAACAATAAAAATTAGAAATTATGTCTTTATCCCGATATCTCGACAGTTCATAGATTCAGCCTTAACACCTGAGTTGCTTGTAGTTGAAACTTGATTGATTTTGGTTCATTCTGATCCCAAACTGCAGAAAGGTCAAATATCTTCGAAATAACCGCTAATTACGCGCAACTACACCCCCCCTTTTAGCCATGAGCACACAATCACCCACTCACAATGCCTCTTAAAGTACAAATACATACAAGGAATAAATAACGGATTGACAGCTAATTGGGAATACATTCATTAGGAGTAAAAGAACCGAGCTTCAAATCTGGGAAGGGATAATTGAAAAATTTTCCATTGGAAAGGAATGGATTGATTATTATTTTTGACTATTATTCCCCAAAGTCTATGTCTAGTTGTCTATGAAGGTATTCAATTATATATGTTGACCTTTTGCAGGTGTCAGCGTCGGGAAAAGGTGTGTTAATTACAGGCTGCGACTCGCCGTTGGCCTGGTATTTGGCCAAAAAATTGGATGATCTGGGCTTTACGGTTTATGCGGGCTTTACCACGCCCATTGACGATTCGGATGAGGCTAAGATTTTGAAAGAAGAAACATCGGGACGCATGAAATTGCTACACGTTGATGTTACCTCAGAGACAAGCGTAAGTGGAATGTTCGTGTAAAAGCTTTTAGTCAAGTTAAGAACCATTTTCATTTCCTTGACAGATATTGGAAGCTGCCCGCTATGTTTCTCAACATTTGCCCCACGGCGCCCAGGGACTGTGGGCCTTGGTGCATTGCTGCAACTGGGTTGCGCTTGGTGAATTAGAGTGGATACCTTTTGCTGTGCTTCGTAAAAGCTTGGACTTGAATCTACTCGGTAAGTGATGGCGCCACTGTGCAATGGGGAGTATAGAGCGCATAAATATATTTAAAAGTTTTCATTTAATTCAATCTGATGAATGACTTATTAAATAATTATTGTTTATATAAAATGTACAAAATTTAATTAATATTTTTTTAATATAAGGTGCTGCTCGCTTGACTCAAATTTTCCTACCCCTGGTTCGTCGCGCCCATGGACGTGTGGTTTTCCTAACCTCTGGCCTTAACCGCGTGCCATCGCCCGTTCGCGGCATTCAATGTGCCACACAAGCGGCCGTCGACTGCTTTGCGGCCTGCTTACGCCAGGAGATGCGTACTCGTGGTGTGGATGTGTCTGTTGTTGCCGCTGGCGAGTTTTCCCCTGGTAATGGATGGCTGAGCGAAACCGAGTTGCGCGAGCAGGTGAGCACGCACATTTTTAAATCCTTCAAAGGTTACATTTACGCAAAGATAAAGGGCACTTAACTGCATTGATCTGAATGGCAAGTGCGTTGCTTGACATTGCCAATTAAATCCAATCTTTGCATTTACAACATTAAATGGATTTCAGCAGCTAATATAAGAGAGTTTATTAATAATACCGCTTACGTTTAGGCCAAGCAAATGTGGAATCAGTTATCCTCGGAGCAGAAGAAAACCTATGGCGAAGACTATTACGAGGCGGCCATGACATCCGTTGAGAAATACTCACGCCAGGTAAGTAAAATTACTACTTAGTGAAGTGACTTCCTTTAGTTACCAAGCTCCATATCCTTAGGCTGCTGATATTCAACCAACGCTGCGCGTACTCATCGATGCCGTTACCAGGACCTTCCCCATGGCTCGCTATACACCCGTCACTGCCACTGAGAAGCTGCAAATTTGCCTGGCTGAGCATTTGCCGCCTTCCCTCTACGAGTCACTCTATGGCGAACAGAAGAAATTTGTCTACTAACCAATTTTAGGATTGCTTCAGTTTCTCTTTTCCCAACGCACTTCTTTACCCCCTTTCATTTCCCCCTTGTCAGACGACGCCTTTGATTTTTCCGGAACTTTTATTGTTAATCTGTTGCTCCGTTGATGTCTAAAGCGCATTTAAAATGAGGCAAAACGTTGTCAGTCATTGAGCATTTAGCGTTTCCCCCCGTATCTTTTATCTCGAGAATAAATTTTTTTTTTTTTATTTTTATTTATTTTTTTAAGTGGACATAATGTGCATCTGTATAATTTTGATTTGATTTTTTAAATCTAAGGCTTTAGCGCGAATTGTAAAACAAGTTATAAATAAACGATCAATAAATCCAATGATAAAACAGAAAATCGGAATAAAGCTTAAAAAAAATGTAGTAATATAAAAATATTTGTTTTCTTTGGAATAAATAATAAATAAATAATTAAGTAGCACCCTTCCTAAATGGCGGTCAAAAGTCTTGTTAAGGACGAAATAAATATTTAAAATGTCAACATCACAAATATGACGATAATTCAACTCAATTTAATTTATTTTAAAACATTTAAACGAACCATAATCAAATACGAGCGGTTAACTTATAATAAAATATAATAAATGTTTTTTAAAATTTTGCATTGCATTACGAACACGGATAATATTTAAATAAGAAATTAAATATTAATTAAAAGAGTTTTACTTTGTGTGGAGAAGGGAAGGGCAACTGGCAACTGCCAATTGTTACAATAAAATATTAAAAAAACATTTATTCAATTAAATTAAAAGCGAGCTTAAAAATTCACCTTTTACGCTTAATTTAAACAAAATAAATCCATTTATTATTCTACCTGCAATAATCAAGTGAAATTTCATCACTTACAGTCTCTCAATGCTACGCAACTCTTTTGTATTGACCGTTGAAATGATGTCTTGTGAAAGTATGCAACACTTTTTTTCCGTTGCCAATGCAGCAACCATCTGCCAATTCTGTTCGCCTGGTACCTCAAATCTGAAAGCGGTCAATTTTGACGTCGTTTTCTAAAATGCAAGGGGAAGAAGAAGCATAATTTTGTTTGGTAGTGCACCTCCAAGATAGCCGATGTGTTTTTTGGGTGTTTTGGATGTTTTGACGAAATTCGAAAAAAATAAAATTAATTATTATTTTCTTAAGCAGATTTTAGTGTATTTCTTACTATTGATTAATTATTGGCAACCAAAATTACTTCAATATTATTAATAACGCGGTTCATACCTTTTCCAAATTTCATCTTATCTTGGGGAACTAAACGCTCTTATTGTTATTTCCATTTTTTATTTTAACTCTGGAGCTAACTTGGCTGTTATTTTTGGTATTCATTATTAACTACCGATTTCGGTGGAACGTTATTAGTCGTTAATAGACGTTATTAGTCTTTGGAAAAACAATTTAATCAATTGGTATTTTTCTTATTATTCTTAGTATTGTTGCAAGTTTCGATGTTTGTATTGTTTCTTTTGTTGTTGTAACAATTATTCAATTTGCAGGAAACTGTTTAATGCCTTCTGGGCTTGGCCAGTTAAAACTAGAGAAAGATATTATAGGTACAAAAGTGTCCTTATATTTAATAAACCCAATACATATACAAAATGTATAATGTATACAAAATAAGATAATGGCTCAGATCCTACCAGTAGGGAGATCATTCTGTTGTTGTTGTTGTTAGTAAAGTTTTTTTTTTTTAGCCAGCATTGATGCCCCGGGTAAGCTGGAGTTGGGCTGCGGCATGTCGTAGCTATAGATGCAGTAAAGCAGTGGCCCCAAAACACTGTCCTGTGGTACACCGGCTGCCACCTCATGATTTGTTGAGAGTGCGAACCATGAAGCGTCTACGCTCGAGATATGTCCACAGGAGGCCATAGTATGGCGCAGGCAACGTGTCCTTAGCTTTAACCAAGAGACCAGTGTGCAACACACACGGTCAAACGCTTCTCTAACATCCAGATAGATAGTGTTGCAATACTCCTTCCTGTCGAAAGCAACCAATATTTGCGCTGTGGGCAGCTCGGATCCTGAACTGGTACTCAGGAATAATGCCCTGAGTATCCATGAATCTGACCATACGGGCAATTTTAATGGTTTTAAATAGTTGTTATATTATTGTAAATAATATTATATATTAATATATATTTGTTTAAAATTTGATTTTAATAAATGAAAATAAAAAATAAATTAAAAAAAAAATGCTAAGTAATGCCTAAATAAAATTACTCCGATAATTCTAATTATTTACATATTATTTGTATAAGTTAAATAAAATTATTTAGATAATTTTAATTATTATTATTATATGTATAAATATAAAAAAATAAATAGATGTTTTATTATAATTAATTTATTATTTAATATTAAATTTTAAAACTTCAATTATTGAAACTTAACTACAATATTTTAATAATACACGGCAGTAATATCCTGGTAACATCCTGTGAACTCATATGTCCTGTCGAATCTGATGTCATTTCGGCTTTGGTATCCTGTCGATAAAAACACCTGTAATATAATTATTAATTATTTTATATATAATAAGTTGTCTTTGCTGCGTGTTAAAATTAGATTTACAGTTGGAAAGCCACTGGGTTTTTATTGTACTTGGGGGAAAAAAAATAAAGTACACAATATAATAAAATAGTTTTCTTTCTATTTTAATCATCATTTTTTGATGTCATCGTTTTAAGTCCGTTATTCTGATTATCCTTGTTATCCTTTTATCGATTTCAGGGATTCTCTGAAATCGATAAAAGGATAACAAGGATAATCAGAATAACGGACTTAAAACGATGACATCAAAAAATGATGATTAAAATAGAAAGAAAACTATTTTATTATATTGTGTACTTTATTTTTTTTCCCCCAAGTACAATAAAAACCCAGTGGCTT